>PVJI01019277.1:0-31410 GCA_004026765.1 Micronycteris hirsuta
CTGCCGCTGAATCACAGTGCCGTGCACACGTCTGAAAAGCAAATTAAAGACACAGAGAGAAACGTGAAATAAGCACAGTGAGTTCAGACAAAAAGGACAAATACAGTCAGAACAGTGTGAGATGATCATGGAACCCAGCCCTTCCAACTTACAAGGGACTGGAGTCCCTGAAGTGGGTTCTCCAACAGAACGGTTGGGGGAACTCTCCCTGAAACAAGGGAAGAACCAAGTGTCCCGACTGAGAGGCCACAGAGAAGGCTCAACATCAGGAACAGGCTGAGCCAGGCTGTTACTGAACTTGAAGATAAAGAAAACAACTCTTCAGGCACCGGGCGGGGGCGGGGCGGGGGTGGGGAACGCCACGTCACTAACAAGGGGAGAAAAATCAGTCTGCCTTCAGATGTTCCCACAGCAACAGTCAATACCGGAAGGCAAAGGAGCTGAGTCTTCCAAGTTGTGTGGAAAAGGGGAAACCAAGAATATTACACCCAGGAAGGTTGTTCCACTTTACAGACTACATGGAAAGGGTCAGGGAAAATAGCACCCACAGCTTTTTTGAAAATAAAGTCACTCCCCTGGCCGGTGCAACTCAGTTGAATGAGTGAAGCATTGTCCTGTAACCAAAACGTCACCGGTTAGATTCTCAGTGAGGGCACGTGCCCAGGTCGCAGGTTCAATCCCCCATTGGGGCGCATGCAGGAGGCAGCCGATCAGTTTCTCTCTCTCACACTGATATTTCTCTCTCAGTCCCTTTCCCCTCTCTCTCGAATGAGAATAAAATAAATCTTTAAGAGCCCTGGCTGGTGTAGCTCAGTAGATTGAGCGCGGGCTGGGAGCCAAGGGGTCCCGGTTCGATTCCCAGTCAGGGCACATGCCTGGGTTGCGGGCCAGGTCCCCAGTGAGGGCCATGTGAGAGGCAACCATACATTGCTGTTTCTCTCCCTCTCTTTCTCCCTCCCTTCCTCTCTCTCTAAAAATAAATAATAAAATAAAATAATAAATAAATAAATCTTTAAGAAAATTACTCAGCGATGAAATCTAGCTGACCATTGAAAGGGTCCATTTTTTTAAAGGTAAAGTCATGACTCACACAGGAGTCTTTTTTTTTCCCGTCCATTTCAAAGTCATTCCAGTTTTTCATGATACGAACACGAGATGACTCCAAACGCAAAACTCAGGGACAAAATGTGCTTTAAAAATGCAATGGAATCACGCCAAGATGGCGGCGTAGGTGGACGCACTGCGCCGCCGCTCACAACCAGAGAGTTTAAACAACGAACTCAATAGCGAAAAATAAACAACCAGAACGGACAGAATCGAACTGAAGGGAAGTCCGACACCCAGGAAGTTGGGGAGGACGGACATCCAGGCCGGTAAGCGGGGCAGAACCGAGCGGAGGAGCGGAGTGAGAGGCAGTTTGCCCGGAGGGACTCACCCCGCGAGCGCCTAACCAAAGCACGACCCCGAGCAACGGGTGAACCCCGCAGGCCGGCGGCGTAACCGGAGAGGCCAGTGGGAACCAGCAGGGCCGAGACTGGCGGAAAAGGCGGTGGGGAACTGGGGAGCGGAGGGTGATAGGGAGCGGCGGTGAACGGCAGACGCCATTGCTCCCTCCCAGGCCCCGCCCCCAGAGGAAATGTCACAAAAAAACAACCCAGGTTGCCAGGCACCGACAAACACCTAAGACTCCGACAGGTGTGCCAAGATAAAAAAGAATGAAAATGGCCAAAACAAAAGATCAGAACAAATTACGACTAACGGGTGAAGAGATAGCCAAATTAACAGATGCCCAGTTTAAAACACTGGTAATCAGGATGCTCACAAAACTGGAAGAAATAGTTGAACAAATGAACAATACGATAAAGATAATGGAGGAAGATTTACAGGGAACCAATAGGGAAAAAAAGGAAGCTGGGACTCAAACCAATGGGGTGGACCAGAAGGAAGAAACAAAAATTCAAAAAAATGAGGAGGGACTCAGGAATCTCAGAGACATTTGTAAACGACCCAACACCCGGATCATAGGGCTGCCAGAAGGACAAGAGGAACACCAAGAAATTGAACGTATTTTTGAACAGATAATGAAGGAGAACTTCCCAAATCTGGCAAAGGAAATAGGCTTCCTGGAAATCCAAGAAGCTCATAGAACCCCAAAGAAGCGGGACCCAAAGAGGAACACACCAAGGCACATCATAATAACTTTACCCAAGGTCAAGAATAAGGAAAGAATCTTGCAAGCAGCAAGAGAAAAGGAGACAGTTACCTACAAAGGAATTCCCATAAGACTGTCAGCGGATTTCTCTAAGGAGACCTTCCAAGCAAGAAGGGACTGGAGAGAAATATTTCAAATCATGAAAAGCAAGGACCTACAACCAAGAATAATCTATCCAGCAAAACTGTCATTTAGAATGGAAGGGCAGATAAAGTGCTTCTCAGATAAGGTCAAGTTCAAGGAGTACATCATCACGCAGCCTTTACTATATGAAATGTTAAGGGGTTTTATATAAGGACTCATGTGAGAAGGCACCGAGGCCAGATCAGCTACCGGGGAACTCAAATCAGCCACAGCCAAGACGCTTGTGAGGTAAGCAAGCAAAATACAACCAGAGAAACAAATTATAACCAGAGACATTGAAATTTAGAACAATGTGACAGTAACCAGAGGGGAGGGGAAGGGGAGAAGGGGGACAAGGGTATTCAGGAACTGCTATAAAGGACACATGGACAAAACCAAGGGGGAGGGTGGAAGCAAGGGAGGGAGGTGGGTTTGCCTGGGGTTGGGGGTGGGGGTAAATGCAGACAACTGTAATTGAACAACAATAAAATAATTAAAACAAAACAAAACAAAAAAAAGACTAAAAAATAAATAAATAAAATATAAAAAAATGCAATGGAATCAGCTTTATTAACCAATGTCACCCCAATAAATTCAATAAAAAAGTTTTAAGAAAAGCAATGGAATCTAATTAAATACAGTACTTAGACGAAATACTAGGAGAGTTATGGTTGCAGAACAGAGTAGAAGTGTTCTAAAACTTGACCAAGCGAACACATTGGAATCAGCATCAGGAGCTGGGGGGAAGAAGGAGGGAGGATGTCTGAGGCAAGCAGTCACGTTTTTCATCTCAAGAAATGATGGAACCTGCCCCAAGTGAAGCAATTACTCTCCTTCCCGAGGACTCCAATCTCTTAATGAGTTTCATAATGTTTTTTCTTAACATTAGGGAAAATCATTATGAACTAATCTCTCTTGTGGAAAGGAAAAACTTGTCTAAGATTCAGCAATTTTGCAGTTCTTTCTTTCCTGTGAAACTCAAGAAAAATTAAGTACTTTCTGTTTCACATATAGCAAATGTGATACCATCCCATCTTCCAAAAGTAGTTGGACCTACTTACCTTTCTCTCTATCGATAGCTCTTTATCTCTCTCCCTAAGTTCTCTGTGTATAGATGACATTCACTAAATGTTAACGCAGCGCCTGCTCTTTGCCAGGATGGTCTGGTGCTGGGACGACAGCAGAGAATAGAACCTAAAAATCCCGTCTCAGGAAGCGGCTTTCTAAAGCGGGGCGGAGGGGGACCTGTTGCTTCCTTCTTTGTACTTTTCTGTATTGCCTGTTTTGTTTTGTTTGAGAATCAGTATGTATCATGTTTATGAAAACGTAAGGCCATTTATGAAATGGCCTTGAGCTACACACACACACACCCCCCTCAGATGATTCTTCCGAACAGCCGGGGTGGAGACCACTACATTTTAAGCTGTATGAGTTATGGGTACCTTAGCATAACTAAGGTTTTTAGGAAGGCAGAGTCTCTGCAGGTCCCAACCTGGGCCGCTGAAAGCTGGGAAGAAGGGAAGAGGGAATTCAGCCCTTCTCAGCTGGGAGGACAATTGCGTTTCCCTTCTGAGCCCCTGTCGCCAGAGGTTCCTGTCCCATGAGACAGATGCCCTTTCTAGCTGGCCCTAGACCCAGGCAGCTGGGGGCCCAGCCAGCCTTGATAAGTATCTGGGACATGCTTGGCAAGGCTCTGCTCCCTGTAGGCTTCACTCCTGATCCCCTTATCTCCCTCTCGCCCTTCTGGAACAGAGCCCTAACTCCGGCCCTTCTCCGTTTGCACCCCCATTCTAACCACACTGGCCTAAGCTTTCCTTTCCCTCACCACCTCACCTTGGCACGTGCTTTTTCCTCTGCCAGAATCCTTTTCCCACCCTCCTTCCTTCACCCCCAGGCCCCCAGTCCCTTCCTCTGGAAGCCTTCCCTGACATCCCTCCCAACCCCCCAGGTCAGGCCCCTGCCACTGGCTGGGAGGCCCCATGGGCCAGCCTGGCTCTGCTCGTCCCTGTGGCCCAGGGCCAGGCGCGGGCCTGGAAGGCACGTGGGTGAGACTGGGCCTTGGCCTCTTACCAGTGGGGCTACCTCAGCCAAGTCCCTTGTCCTCCATGACTGTTTCCTCCTGCAAAAAATAGGAATGTGGTAAATTCTCCCCAGTGGGGTTCTTGAAAGGAGTAAAGATAATGTATATATTTATTCTGAAGTTTGTTAAAGGCATGACAGTGAGATATGAGCTTAAGGGAAGGAGGAATGAAAGGGAAATCAAGTCAGTTAGGGAAGAAAAGTGATAAAAAGTTTAATTGGAAAAAAGTCTGAACTTTCAGGGAGAACAGAGGCTCCCTCTGGAGCCTTCGGAGGGTCTGTGGGCAACCAAGGGGTCAGATACGGTCAGAGGCCATCGATGGTTCTGGGCGGGGCTGGGCCTCCAGTCCCAGGGGAAACTCCCTTCTCAGCCCATCTCTCCAGCGAGCCCCTCCCTCCCCAAGGAGCCTCGGAACGGTTGTCCCACTCAGTGTCCACCAGAAGTTCCCCTCCAAGCTGTACTGTATCATGTAGCGACCTTGTGAATAGAGAGCAAACACAGCTTCAGAGCACGTCCCCAGCATCAGTGGGTTACCTGAGGTCACCCTCGCCCCTAGCGCTATTGGGTGATTGCGAGAGCACGTGGGGATGAGGGCCGGGGTGTCACCCCTGTGTCCCCTGATGTGCCGCCACCTCCCGCAGGAAATGGCGGCGTGAACTCTGGGGGCAGCCCGGAGAGCTGCGGTTCACTGTCCTCTCACGTGCACACAGCAGGTGACAGCCAGCGCTGCTCCTGCACCTCCCTGTCCCGGGCCTGCCTCTGGTGTTCCCACCAGGCACAACTTAAGTCACAGTTACCTGTATTGGACACCCGCTCTGCACCAGGTGTGCTTCTCACCTGCGAGGGAGGTCACTTGTCCCCATCTGACTGATGAGGAAACTGAGACCAAGAGCAGTGAGTGGGAGCTCAAGGCCACAGACCTGGAACTGACAGGCCAGCTGGCCCTTCTCTGCCCCAGCGCTAGTGCCAGGCCAGGAACAGAGCAGTGCAAAGCAGGCGGCACTGAGCGAGGATGCCAGGGGCCTGGGCGGGGGTTCTGGGGGACCAGAGCCTCTCCTCCCAGGCACAAGGAGCCGCCCACTCCCCTATGAACACACCAAGCCCCGGAACCCCATCCCCCACGCTAACTAGTTCCAGTCTGTTGCTAAGACCAGCAGTGTGATGACTGCCCTTTCCCTGCCGCCCTCTGTGTGCAGGTGTGTAGGAGAAAGTCTTCAGGGGCCGGGCTCTGGCAGGCCCCAAGACGGGCCGCTGGCGTCAGGCCAGCAGGGCCCCTCACCTGGGACTGACCCAAGCTCACCTCGAGCATTCAGTCTCCAGAGAGTCTGTGTGAGCTCAGAATCCGGTCTGAACTGGTACCGAGATGGGGTAGCCGTTTCCTTTCCCTTCGCCAGCTCTGGCCTCCCAGCTGCCCACACGGCGTCCCACAGGGATGCAGGGCCCTCCACTGTGCCCACAGCGCCTTGGGCGCCCATCCCAGCCCTGGCTCCTCCCCGTGGTGCTAGCCCCCTCCCCATGAGCTCCATGACAGCGGACCATCGCGTCCCTGGCACCCAGCACAGGGCCTGACACGCTGTAGATGCCCCGTGTTATGCACCACTGCATGCCCAGCGGTGCCACACCTCAGTGAGCTGGGGACAAAGTGGTGCCTGCCTGGCGGAGACCCCAAGCAGGGCCTGTCCTTGGCATAACAAGAAAGGGGCTCCACCATTAGACTCAGGCTAGAGCTTCCAGCAGCAAGAGGGAGGAAGAGAAATGAAGAGATCCCACTCCCACCCACACCCCCGCACCCCCCTTCCAGAGTTTGAGGCTAACCCGGGCCTGCAGGCCACTCCAGGCAAGGCTGGAGGAGCCCCAGCCAGCTCCCCTGAAGTGCTGCATGCATCACACAGCATTCCTAGAGAGTCCAGTTTCTTTTGCCTCCTTCACAGGAGTTTCTAGCTAAATTCATTTATGGTCTCTAGTGCCTAGGACTGATGATTCTAAAAAGCATTTGTGGAATCTCCCTGGTGTCAGTCACAAGGCTTCACGTGTCCCAGGTTGCCTCTGCTCTTGGTGAGTTTTGCCTGCATTTGTGCACAGAATGAGCTCATCGAACAAAGCGGCCCGTGCCCAGGGCCCGCTCCCTGGCCAGTGAGGAATCACGGCGCTGAGGGCAGTGTCAGAGAGTCGGTGGATTCCATCGCGGAAATGCGCTTAGCTCCCAGCAAACACACCGGTCAAGGGAACACCAGGGCTCGCAACCGCTGGCCATGCAGGCGCTCGGCACCTGTCAGTTGATCCCCAGCAGGTCTTCACTTTGCTCCACCTGTCCCCTTCACGAGTAGGGGCTGAAAACCAGCCCCTTTCTTTTCTTTTTTTCTTTTTTTTAAAGATTTTATTTATTTATTTTTAGAGAGAGGGGAAGGGAGGGAGAAAGAGGAAGAGAAACAGCAATGTGTGGTTGCCTCTCACGTGGCCCTCACTGGGGACCTGGCCCACAACCCAGGCATGTGCCCCGACTGGGAATCGAACCGGGACCCTTTGGTTCTCAGCCCGCGCTCAATCCACTGAGCTACACCAGCCAGGGCGAAAAACCAGCCCCTTTCGGCAGCTCCCGGTATTCTGCTCTAATAGGGTCTGTGTCGGGCCACCTGTTGCTCAGTGGTCGCGCCAAGAGCAGGCCTTCTGGCCCTTACACACGTGTTCTCTGCCCGGGGAGCCTCTAACTGTCATCCTTGAAGGCGTTTCTTAGACTCCTACACTGGTAAGGGGACCAAGCAGATAGTATCACCAGTTCCAAAGAGAATGTGAAGCACAGACACATTTATTGATCAGGAATATTGAAATAAATGTGCAAATGGGGGCAAAACTGGGGAGGGGGAAGCCGGTTGAACCCCACAGGACGGCTCCGAACCTGCAGCCTATCGACAAGAATGACTCAGCATCGCTATCAGTTGCCTACAATCTTCACAGTTCGTAGAATACAATCAGATAATCCAAGCCGTGTCCTGCAGAGTCCAGATAAGACGTAGCTCTTGTGCAGATGTACAAATATTTTCCTACAGCCCCGACCACCAGTCCTTCACCTGACCCCGGACGTTCTCAGCTCCTCCAGGAACCCTCCCTGGCTCCAGACCGAGCTGGGGGCCACCCCCAGGGCTCCCCCCGGTCCCTCGGACTTCTGATCACCGTTCTGTCTCCCCCATCAGACTTACGCAATTCTTAAAACGAGAGGTTGTGTCTTCTCCACCTTTCGTTGTGCCTGTGAGGACTCAAGAGATATATGTTCTTAAATTTATTGACTTTAGAGAAAGAGGAAGGGAGAGAGAGAAACATCGATTTGTTGTCCTACTTATGTACGCATTCATTGGTTGATTCTTATATGTGCTCTGACCGGAGGTCGAACGCCCAACCTTGGCGTATTGGGATAACATTCTAACCAACTGAGCTACTCAGCCAGGGCTCAAGAGACATCTGTTGAATGAATTAGAGAACAAAGGAGCAATACAGAGCCCTAAAACCAGGGGCGTTCAGGGAGGGCCTCCATAAAGCAGTAGGACACCTGCCAGGCAGCCCTTGAAGGTCAGTAGCGCCTCATGAATGTGCGTAGGTTTCAGGCTGGAACTTAATAAGGGCTCCTCAGGAAAAGGGCTCCGAGACCCAGCCAGTCTGGGAGTGCTGGGTGAAACCCAAACAGGCTGTTAGTGTTTTTCCTATTAACCACAGTACTTCTGAGAGCCTTTAATATATCAAAGTGACCTACGGATCTCTAAGAAGGAGAATGCAGTGTTCCAGTGTTTTCCATGCTTATCTGATGGGGAAGCATTTTTTTTAAATGGAGCAAATGTAAAGGTTCTGCAGCGTTCACACTGAGAGCCACCAATTCAGTCCAACCTGCCCGATTTACTTGGTACAGACATCAGTGTTGCCTGGGTCAGGATGCCGGCTCCGGCGTCAGTGTTCCCACGGTCTGGGACAGGTTCCTTAATGGCTGCTCAACCCCACGTCTTCGTCCGTAACGTGGAGCTAGAGAGGGACCTCGCCTCAAAGCTGCCGGGAGGATTCAATGAGTTACTGCGGGGAGAACACTAAGCACAGAGCCTGGTGCAGCGTGTGCTCAATAAACCTTAACCATGGCATCATCATGCTTGAAAACACAAGGTACCATTTATTGACTGCGTGCCTTTGCCTCATCTCGCGTGACCCCCACCCCAGCCCTGAGGCCAGAGGAGGGGGAGGCAGAGGAGGACAGAACTCTTAGGAGGTAAAGGCCTTGCAGGTTCTCGGACCAGGCGCAGGGCCCTGAGAACAAGCTAGCCAAAGCCTTGGCATGAAGTAAGTGCTTAATAAAAATTGTGGTTTTTGCTTTTTCTATCCTCCCTCCTTCCCTTCCAGCCAAGAGTCATGTCAGGCCCCAGTCTGAGAGTCGCTTCTGGCCCGAGTTCCAGCGGGGCGGACAGTGCTTTTCAGGCCAAGGGCTCCCAGGTGCTCGGGCAGGGCAGGACCTAGGCTGAGCCTGCTTGTCCTTCCACCCCAGCCAAGGTCCTCCTTTCCCTTCTCTTCCTCATCTTCCTCACACCTCCACCTCGGCATACTCCCTCAATTATTTGGGGGTTTGAGAATCAGGGGTCCCTCCTCTTTGGTTATCTTGGTGACAGGGCTCCATTGTCAAAACACCGAAGGGGGTTAAAATCGTGAGTGACTCCATGAACAGATGAAGGAAGGAGTGGGCCTGCCGAGCCACCTGAGGCTGTCCACAGGATAAACACAGGTTTTACACGGCGCCCCACCCAGGCCTGACCAAAAATGCAGCCCCAGCGGAAGTCTTGCTCAATGAAATGACTCAGCTCCAGTGCTCAGATGCAGTTTCTGTGTTTTATAAACTAAAGGTGTTTTCACAATAGCTGGGGGTGATGAGCCAGCATCAGTCTATAAACAGAGCCATAATCTGCTCTAAAACCCTGGGTCTGAGCCCCCGCCCACAGGTGGGGCCACTGGGGCTGTAAATTCTAGGTATGGCGTCCTTCACACTCAGGTGAAGCTAGCTCCTCGCTTCAGCTGACAAGTAGCACAGTCCCCCAAAGTGGCTCGCCCAGGCCACTTCCTTCACTGTGGAGGGAGGCGAGTGACAGAGGCAGCCTCAGGGGCCTGGTTCTGCCCTCCCCGATGCCGCCGGCCTGCTGCGGGACCACAGGCCTTCCACGACCCAGAGGCCTGGGACCAAGAACCTGGGGGCCCAGCGCTGAGCCAGGGGGCGGGGCGGAGAGGAACCACCACACAGGCCGGGAAGATGCCCTCCCCCCAGCAATGACAGTCATGCTTGGGGACCGTGACACAGAGGCACTGAAACAGCTAATGGTGTGAAACAAGGAGAGCGGCGCTTAGTCCTCCCTGAGGACCAGCAGTAAGGAGGTGGGGCGGCAGCACCCGCTCACTCACCCCCACCCGCCCCCCACTCTTCACTCGCCCTTTCAGTCATTTATTGGGCACTTTCTAAGGACCCGCCTGTCGGCTTCCCCCCAGGCTTTCTCATCTCAGCCAATGGCACCACCATCCTCCCAGCTAACTTGACCAAAAACCAAGGAGTCATCTTTGGCCCCAGTTTTTCTGATCCATCAGCAAACTCAGCGTGCTTTGCCTCCACTATACTTCTGACGTCGGCCCGCTTCTCAGCTACCACCATGGCCACCTTCTCCCCTCTCGCTTGGACACCGCAGCAACCACCTTGACCTTGGCCTCCAAAACCCATGTCCAAACTCATCAGAGTGACCTTGTCACAGCATTATTCTAACTACATGTCCTGTCTTTAAGTCCTCCATTGAATCCTACCGAATATTAAAACATTTTGAAGATATTAAGCAGACCCCCTGCTTTGGAATCAGGCTATAAAGAGATGCAATGAATAGAAGAAGGGGACCGAGCGTCGATGAGAACTTACCCTGTGACAGAGAGTCGTCGCCAGCCTGCGGGGAGAAGACTGTCTCTCACAAACGGAGCCGAAGCAAGTGGTGGTCCATATGGAAAAAGTAAAACTAGATCCCCATCTCCCTCCACACACACACATCTCCAGGTGGGTTTAAGGCTCACATGTGAATAACAACATTTTAACACATTTAGAAGAAAATCTAGGAGTTTTATGGCCTCTGAATAAGGAACGATTTTTAAATAAAAATTTTTTTGTGAATTATAATATGCATAACGCAAAATGCATATCCTAAGTGTGCAGCTCAATAAAACCTCACAATCTGAGAAGGGAATGCAAATGCAGTGCATACAACCAGCAGGAGGTTAGTTTGCAGAATATGTAAAGAACTTCTGCAAGTCAAGAAGAAAGGCAAAGGACCCAGTGGAACACTCAGCGTACAACGTTGTGAACAAGTATCTCCCTGAAGAAAAAACCTGGACGGCCAATAATCACATCAGATCCCTTGCAGGGATCAGAGAACTGCACATTAAAAGGACAATGAAATATTATGCCTCCCCCACAGATAGACAGAAGTGTCTTTGAAAAGCTGATGCCCCCCCGTGTGGACCCCAGCCTCAAACACAGCAGGTGGAGGAGTAGATTGGGAAGGCCACTTGGCAGTGGCAGAAGGTGGCATCTTGCCAGGTGGAAGGCGAGCACGTCTGTGACCCGGCTCTTCCCCCTCCAGGTACAGACTCTGCAGAGGCTCTCATGGGAGTGCGCCCGCAGGGAAACCGGAAATGTCATCGATTGATGATACGGTCGCCATCATGCAGTGGCGCTGGGCTGGCAGTGCGTGAAAGCGAATACCAGTGAGATCAACCAGGACATGTGTGCACAGCAGGACATGAGATGGGAAGGGGCTGACTTTGGGAAAGGGGGACCCAGGCTGGGCCTTGAGCACTGGGGGGAATTTATGCACAAAGAAGTGGGAGCAATAGCCACCATTTATTTACTTATTTTTGCCTCACTCATTTTATAGGTGATAAAGCTAAGCTCCAAGAAGGAAAATGGCTTGCCATATTGGTGCCCAAGCTGGGATGATCACTGGGCCTCCCCTACAATTTTGTTTCCTTTCTGTTGCCGCCCTCCCCTCCCCCATTCCTTGCCCCACGGCCCCTCCTCACAAAGGCCTGGACGTTGCAGGGTGCAGTGGCCCGGTCGTTGGCCTCCCTGCTTTGTGTTCTCCCTGCACACGGTCTGAGGGACTTTCTTAGCCCAGCACCATGGCCACACCGCTCCCTGCTCAAAAGCATCCAGCAGCTCCCCGCAGTGCCCGAAGCGAAGTCCAAACTCGTAGCGTCCTCCCATTCAAGGGAGGAAAACGAGGAAAACACCTGTTCCTGGGCTCACAGGTTCTGTGGGCCAAGGACGTGGACAGGGCCCAGAAGGAACAGCTTGCTGCACAACATCTGGGGCCTGGGAGACTTGACAGCTGGGGGCTGGAATCCTGAGGCTCCTTTCCTCACAGGGGGTAAACCATCAGCAGAGACCTTAGCTGGGCATTCACCGGCCGCTGCCTCTACGTGTGGCTCAGCCATGAGCCCTGGGCTTCCGTACAACGTGGTGGATAGACTCAAAGAGAGAGAGAGAGATTTTATCACCTTTTATGACCTAGGTGTTTTATTCATCAAGGCATCCACAAAGGCCTGTTCAATTTCAAAGAGAGGGGAGGAGAGGGAAAGGAACATTGATTGGTTGCCTCTGACATGCCCCAGCCGAAGACCCTGCCCACAACCCAGGCATGTGTCCTGGCCAGGAATCGAACCAGCAACCCTTTAGTTCGCAGGCCGGCACTCAATCCACTGAGCCACACCAGCCAGGGCAGCGTGCTCTGGTTTTCCTCGAACCTTCTTGTTTCTCTTTGAAGCCTGCCTGGCACTCGGGGACTGCCCAGTGTGTCCTGCCACTTCCTACCGTGTCATGCCACTTCCCTCCGTCAGTCCCCGAAGGGACCTTGACTCAGCAGACACAGCAGGGCAGGTAAAAGGAAGTGGGGGAAACGTCACTGTTGCTCGTCACCATGTCCCGTCCATCTGGCCTAGTTCCCGGCAGGCAGGGAGTCAGTCGGCCCCCTGGTGGGTGTGGATCAAAGCCGCAGCTCTGCCCGTGGGGTAGCAAGGCGGCTGCGAGGCCTCTGCCGCCTTCAGGACTTGGGGAGGGGAGAGGTTTGGATCTGACCTTCGGCCTGAGGGAACCTCTGGGCTGCTCCTCAAAGAGAGAGCACCCTGATCCCTTTTGCCCTTCCCCAAATTCAGGAGAAACCGATTCTCTCCCCTCCAGACTTGGCCAGGGTATTTCGGTTCCGGTGACTGCCGAGCCAGTGGGAAACGGGTGATTCCCACAGCAAGGTGTGGGCCACAGGCTGGGCTCCTGGAGCTGGGAGATGCTCAGGTGATGCCAGCTGCCCTCCATGAGCACCGGCCGTATGCAGGGCGCTGTGCCAAGCATTTTATAGAATTAGTTCATCCCATGCTTATGACATATCAGCAAGGGAGGTATTATTATCCACATTTAATGAATGAATGAGGAAACTGAGGCTCAACAAAGGGAAGTCACAGGTCAGCTTCCTCATTGATGGGCCGGGCATCTGAGGCCAAACGAGAGGAGATGACCCACCCAGAGTGGGCACTGTCCTTAAGCAAGGCTTGTCGCCCTGGGCTGGGCCTGGCTGCTTTGTCGGAGGGTATTTGTTCTGGACACAGGCCAGGGACTAAAGCTCAAACAGACATGTCGGGCCAGCGGCCAGGTTCTGGGCACCGGGCCTCCCCAACATCTGCCCATTGCTGCTGCACTGACTCAGGGGGCCCAGAAAGTCCGAATTTTATAAGGTCGACCCAAGGGTCCTGGGACCTCGTAGTCTGTGCTTGTTGACATGCGGGGCTAGAACAGCTTCTTCCGTTGAATGTGCGGGCGTGGGACCCACCACAGGCTCTCCGTGTCCTGGACCAACATCCAGGGACAGGCGCCAGCGTCCAGGCCCCTCTTCCCCCACCAACTTGGACCCTGACCAGGTCTCACTGTCTCCCTGCACCTCACTCTCCTCGTCTGAGGAACACTAACGTTTTGATCCTCCATGGGCAGGGATGGTAGAGACACCTTCCTTTTGCCCCATCCTCCGCGATGGCTCTTCCGCCAGAAAGAGCCGTTACATTCCGCCTCCTGTGCGAATTCCGATAGGTGAGCAGCGACCGTGTGGACCGCTGCGTGGTGATGGGTTAGCACTGTCTGCCATGGGCCAGAACTAGGGCGTGGCGGTATGTGCGCTGTGTGTTTGCCCAAACCGTGATTCCCCCTAAGAGTGCTGCCCCAGGTGACCCCTCGGGGAGTTCCCCACATGCTCCCCAGAGGTGAGGTGCCCCAATAACCCCATTTCTGTGAAGGCCGATTCCTTGGAGAAATTATGCAGCTGTTGAGAGGGGATTTTGCATTGGTTCCTGCTTCTCTTAGCCACTTCCTGTCCCAGATAACCAGCTCCAGTGCCTGCTCTGGGGTTTATCTCTAAGGTCACAACTGCTGCCTTGAGGCCTTGAGTCTCCTATCATGGAGAACAGCACTGTCAGGCTGCCTGCTTTCCTGGCAGCGCCCTGCTTCTAAATGCCCCCATTACCAAAACTCACACCCCCTCATGACCCATTCTGGGCTGGCATGCAAATTTAGACCTGGTTTATGTGGCTGTGGTGGCAGCCGCCCGGCTCTCCCAGGAGTGCGTTCTAAAAGCAGAAACTGAACTCTCTCTAATGATGGAATTCCAGACATTGTGGCAGGTCAGTGGGGACACACAAGGGGGTGGGGGTGGCCTGACATTCCTCAAATCAGCCAGGCCTGTGAGTGTCCAGATCAGCTTGACCCCACCTGTCACCGTTTGCCCGAGCCCTGAGCAGGTCCCTGCTGTGTTTCCTCCTGGGAAATACAGACTTGTTTGGCCCTGATAGGGGATTCTACTCCACCCTCCTTCCCAAGCTTTCTGGGTCGGCGGAGGGCTCCCCACCCAGTGCTGAGGCCCGAGGGAAGAGCCCTGCGCTGGCCACTGGCTCTAAGTCGCAGAGAATGACTTGGGGTGCTGGGGAGCGTTTTGCAGGATCCCAGTATTTTCCTGAGAGGAGGAAGCCCATCTCCACCCAGCGCGAGGCTCGGCTTCCACTTGAACGCCCCCAGAGACAGGGAGCTCAGTTGGAAGGGCTGGGGATTCTAGGCATCTTTTATTTCTTCTTTGTGTCTTTATGTAGACTAAAATTTTCCGCAGTGAAATCATTCGTTCAATAAGCATTTACAGACCACCTACTATGTGCCAGGCACTGTTGAAGCCATTGGGGATACAGCAGTGAGCAAAGCAGACAACAACCCCTACACCTAGAGCTGACATGCTGTGGCAGGCAAAGGCAACAAACCAACCAAAAAGGGGAATGTAGCGTGTCCGTGGTGAAGTGTTAAGAGGAAAACTGAAGCAAGGAAGGGGACCAGAGAGCGCTCTGTTTGCATGTTTGCATGCCGCCGGCAGCGAAGGCGCCATGCCAACAGTCAGCCCTGGGAGAGAAGAGTGGGCTGAGGCACACGCATGCTGTGTGTGGAAGGGAGGTCCAGAGAGCGGGAACCGCCAGGGCAAAGGCCCTGAGGTAGGAGTGCGGCTGGAGAGATTGGGGAACAACAGGGAGGCCCGGGCTCAGGTGGGGACTGTCGAAGATTAGACGGGACGATGTCAGGAAGGCGCAAGGGTGAGGCGGATGGGGATTGCATAAACATGGCATTTGTAACGCAAGAAGCCAAGCTGTTCCCACGGGAAAGGGTTAGATTCCAGTAGAAGCTCAAACCCAAAAAAAGAGAATACCCCGGTCCTGTTGTGGTGAGCCAAGTGAAGACCACGGCAGGAACTGCTTGATGAGATCAGCGTTTCTGGAGCCCTAACGGTGCCCGGCACGTCATGTGGGGCCCACGGGACGGGGTAACTTCGTTTTTACTATCAATTCCATTGATCTAGGAAAACGGAAACCAGCATTACTTTGTTGGGTAAGAGGCTTAACGGAAAAGGCTGGGTTTCCTGGGGCATAGTGGGGGTGAGGGGAGGGTGTTAGTGTTCTCAGGCCTGGATCTGAGTAAGGCTGTGGAGGTGGGCACGGACTGGTGCCCTCCCCTGCTCCCTCGGGTCTGTGCCTCCCAGGACCCCCCCAGTCTTTGGCAGTCAGGGGAGTCCCCAGCCACTGCGCGGGTCCAGGCGTTCTGTAACGCGAACTTCAGTGTGAGTCAGCTCCAGCAGCCTGGCCTGCCCAGGTGTTTAGACCCTGAGGGCCAAGCCCTCACCCTGGGGTGGCCGTTCAGGAGGCCAGCTCCCAGAGGGCTCCGCTGGGTCCTCAGCTTCGTCGTCGCACTGCCCGTTGCCCAGGAAGTACCTGCCTCTCGGGTATGCTCCGTGACGTGGTCAAGGGCTTCAGTTCCAGGCCTCCCCGACCGCCCTGTCTGTCCCGGAATTAGCTGGGGCTGTGACACGGAACAAGGACAAGCCGAGACAGGGAACGAACCAACAGGCAGCAGCAGGAGAGAGGGCGGGAGCTGACGCGAGGCACGGTTTGAGGAGAGGGCGGTAAAAGGCCACAGTGCCGCCAGCCAGGGACCACGCAGGAACATTCAGAACTCAGCCCTCCACCAGAGCTCACAAAAGTCATTGTTCCAGTCACGGACACAGATCATTATCTCCTAGGTGGTATTTTTGGCATGTGTATGTTTATTCGCTGTGATAGCGGGAGAGCAGGACAGGGTCATGTGGCCAGGCTTGGCGCACTTTCACCCAGGACTCAGGGAGAGGCTTCCGAGGAAGTCCAGGCCCTAACAGGGACTGCAGCCCCCACACCCCCTTCCCGCCCTCTGCCCTAGGCCCCGACTAACCTGCCTAGCCCAGCCCAGCAGGGCGTAGCCACAGTGAGCACCCGTGGCCGGGACCTGATGGCAAACAGAACAGGGAGTCCCCTGTCCCAGCCACCAGCCCTTCCAGTGGTCACTGGGGTCAGCTGGACATCGGTTGAAGTTCCGACTATACCACTTCCTGTACATGTGACCTTGGACAAGCTCTTTAACCCCACTAAAACTAAACGTCCTCGTCTGTACAGTGGGCTGCTGTCCTTTGTAGGGTGCTGGGGAGGATTACGTAAGACTCTGCATGTCAAGCACTTAGCGCGGCTCTGCCCCACAGCAAGTTCCCAGTAAATGTGACCATTACGATTATTTTCATCCTCATTACTGTCGGCATGACCACCTTACAATCTCCTGTTGACACAGGATTTCACTGCCCGAGTGTGCATTTGTGTTTATGATTGTGTTGGCACCGAGCAGTCCTTTTTAATTGCTGCTGGCTAACAAGAAAAGAGCAGAGGCGGATTTAATGCGTAAATGATGCGTCGAAGCCAAGAGGAGGCCAAGTGATGTAACAGTCCACTGTGCAAACAGAAGTCTTGCAGTCGCTCAAGGAGAGGAAAGTAGTGGGAGAACTGAGTCACCCCAGCACACGGCAGCACCCACAGGCACGCCGCAGGCTGCAGGGCCCTGCTCTCTGCGCGGCCCCCCATCTCTGCAGGCGGCAGTTTGGTTTCAGCCAAACAACACCATCCTCCTCCCCACTGAGCCAGCGTTCAGTGAATTGTGGTGGGTTTGTAGTTTTGTTGATATTTATTGTGTAAAGTTCTCTGGATTGTATTGCTAAGTAAAAAGACAAGGTGTACTATGCTACCTTATGATAAAAAAGGGAAGCTCTGTAAAAATAGCCGTGTGTGGCTAGAGAATGCTTTTTCTTTTTTGGCAGAGAGGAGCACCGGCAAGATCCATCAGATCGAATAAAAATCGGGACTCAGGTGTGGAGGAGACCGCACAGAAAGAGCAGAGGTAGGAAGAAGATTGCTGCGTGTATTTTTTCTTTTTTTAATATTTCTACTATTTCTTTTTTAAGATTTTATTTATTTATTTTTAGAGAGAAGGGAAGGGAGGGAGACAGAGAGGGAGAAAGAGCAATGTATGGTTGCCTCTCACATGGCCCTCACTGGGGACCTGGCCTGCAACCCAGGCATGTGCCCTGACTGGGAATCGAACCGGGACCCTCTGGTTCCCAGCCCGCGCTCAATCCACTGAGCTACACCAGCCAGGGCTGCTGCGTGTATTTTTTCTATACAGTTTTGACCTTCGGATCATTAGGGGTGGATGGTTGCATGAGAGCTGAAGGCGGAATGCGCGCCTAACCAAAGAGAAATCATGTACCATGGTCAGTATGGGGGACGCTGCGGGAGTCCCCTTCCTGGAAGGGAAACGAACCAGGCTCAGGTTGGAGGCCCGCTGTCAGAGATAAAGAGCCTTGTTGCTTCCCAGGAGAACATCTTCCTAGAATGTTATCTGGAAAGTATTTCTTCTCCCTAAAAATGAGAAGGTCAGGAAGACCAGCCCTGCCCAGACTCCATCAGAAGAAACTTTGCAAGCATAGTGACGTGGCCAGCACAGTAAATGGCCAGCGGTGCCCACATGGCCAGACTGCCAGGCACCCCTTAGAAAGCACTGCCCGCCAGCGTGCCTGAAATGGGTTCTAGAGCCTCCAGCCCCCAGCAGACATCAGGGCCGGGGGCGGCCCTGCCAGCCCCCCTCATCCTGGCTCATGTGGCCCCAGCCGGCTGCCCACATACTCTGCATGTCACGAGGTGAACGGGTTGGGAAACGCTGCCTCAGAGGACTGTGTGCTGACCCCCGACCTTAGAAGCAAGAGGTCAAAGGAGCAGACCGCTTGCAAAATAGGTACAAGGCGCCTCATGGGCCCCACCAAAGGCTGCTCTGGGCACAAACAGCCACGCGGGGGGCTGGCAGCTCTCCTCGCTAGGAAAAACCAGTAGCCTAAGAGCACCGAAGGGAGAGCCGCGGTGGGGACAGAGGATAAATCCTTGACAGCCTGGGTTTAGGCCAATGCGGAAGAGTTAGAAAAGCCTCCATGCCCGGCCCCCGGAAGAGCATTCCTGCCTCAGAAGGAGGGAGGGTGTCACTTGATCACACTGACCATGGTGACAGGCCAGGCGCTGGGCTGAGCCCTGTACAGGTCTCACTTGATGAGCTGGGTAGCTCGTACCCCATCTTCCCCAGGTAGGGAAGCTGAGGCCCCAGGAGGCTAAGTAATTTGCACAGGGGGCATTCATTAAGCGAGCTTCGGAGCTGGAATGGAGCCCAGGGCTGGGCTGGGAACCAACACACTGGATTGCCGCCCACGAGGGTTGTGTGGGGAAGAGCAGGTCTGGCCTACACATCACAGACATGTCCACCAGGGCCGCTGGGAGGGCGCAGGTGAGCAGGCTTTTCCAAGAAAATGTCAAATGCGAACCAGAGCAGAGCCACCGCGTCATGGTGTCTAAGGGAACTGGCGGCTGATTCAGCTGAAGTTCTCCCTCTTCTAGAGGCAGAAAGCTTTCCATTCGCTCTCCCCAGGTCGGACCTTCTTCCGAGTTCCCAGCAAGCTCTCCAGGCCTCGGTTTCTTAATCTATAAAATGGGGATAACGATAGCGCCTGCCTCCGTGTTGTTAGGAGCCATAAATCAGTATAACACACTCGGCCTAGTGCCCGAGCGGGGATGAGCGAGTGAGCCCTCTTCGAGTTTGAACTGTTAACTCAAAGGATCCCTAATTGCCAACTTTCCTGCGAGAGCTGCCCACGTAGGTGTGGTTTAGGGAGAAGCACCTGAGCCTGCCCACGCACTTGGGTGGTGGGACCCCAGGCGTGGCCGGCCACCTCTCAGCCTGTGGAGGCTCCAGCTTGGCAGGGCATTGGGTGGTACCCCACCCTTCCCAGGCCTGCTCAGGAGCTCACAGACTCGCTCACTGCGTTGTGAAAGTCACTCTGGTTCCCCATGCCGGTCCCCTACCCGGCGTGCACCTCAGGAGGGTCTCTGATGGTGACCCCTGCGTTGGGCCGTTGAGGGGCTTCCACTGCTGCGCCCTACATGTCTCCTCCCCGCGGCAGTCCAAGGGGCCTTTTAAAGCGATAAATTAGTGAAATTCTCCCAAACTGTCCCCTGCTCTGAGAATTTAATTCAACATCCCGACCAACCTGCCACATGCCCCATGATCTCGCTCTCGCCTACCCCTCTCCTCTCATCGCTCCTCACCCTTCCCCCTTCCCCTCACCCCCCACGCTTTGGGGAGTGTCTGCTCTCCAAGTGCATGAGCTCACATACCAGGCCTGTCCTCCTGGTTTCCTGTGCCTTGGGAGCCCTCTCTTCACACCTCAGATCTGCACACCTTTGCCTCTTTCTTGAGCCTCTGCTCAAATATCACCTCCTCCCAGAGGCCTTCCCTGACCACCCCAGGGACTTCCCCAGGAACTTCCACATCACCCTCTTGTGATTTTTTTTCCCCAGAGTACTGATGTTGACCTGAACTTCTCTTACACGCTGGCTAATTTTGCTGCCGTCTGCGTCTGTGGCTGCCACTGGGGCACTGGAGGAGGTCGTGCACCCAGCAGGTACTCAGTCAGTGTTTGAGAATGAATGAGTGAAATGCCTGGTGCACCGTCAGCCCTCCGCACATAACTTATCCCCGTCACAGGCTCTCTCCTTGCTCCCAAGCCTCCCTCGGGGGCTCTTGGGAACTCCATGGAGGTCTCCTTCAGCTCAGAAGCACTGCTGTCAGGGAGAGGCCGCCACAGCTCTGTCACCTGGCATGTCTGGCACCCTCTCTGCCAAGCGCAGCCCCTTGGGCACAGGCGGCCAGCCTGCTCCCCAGGCGTAGTTTCCATGCCCCACTGAGGGATGGCCCTGCCCTCCTCCAAGTATTGACTGACTTTCCCCAGCAATGTTTGTTTTAGGGATTGAAGTTAGTGAAGGAGCCTGTAATTTCCAGAATCATTTGTTCCTTTGCTGGCAACCAGCAGTCTATTTGTTATTTGATTTTCCTGAGCCCCCTTAATACGGGCCCAGACACCCTGGTTTGATAGCATTGTCCAATGGAAAAACTCTCCAATGCCGCCCTAGCCCGGGGCAGACTCGCTGCCTTCACAGGGGGAGGCCCGGGCCGAGCGAGCACGGAAGGAACCCCTTCTCCTGCTTTCTGCGGTCAGCCTTGAGGCCCGCACCACTTTCTCCAGTTTTCCTGCGAAGTCCTGCAGCAATCCCCCCAGACACACTGCCTCTATCTGGTACAGTCAAGAAATGGGCTACCTCACGTTAGTAAATTTTCAAAATAATATCTTTCAGGCACTAAAACGTTGAACAAATATATTTTAAAACCAGCTTTGTTGAGGTGTGACCGACACAGCGTAAAGCGCACGCATTGAAAGCGTACAGCCTGGTCTGCGGCGCCGCTTGCTTACACCCGTGAGACCAGCACTGCCGTCTAGACAATGAGCATACCCATCGCTCCCCAAAGGTTCCTCCCGCGCCCCCAGCCCCCACCCCCCCAGCAGCCACTGATCTGCCTTCTGAACACACATTCAACTCGAAGCCGTCTCCCCCACTTCCCCGCCCTGGAAACAGAGCGCGGTCGCCGCGATTGTTCCTCTCCTTGGCTCGGCACGATCATTAACACCACTGAAAGCCATGTCCTCAGATGTCGTGGAGAGACGTAAGACTGCTTGCCCTGAACACTAAATGGCCCCATTGTTGCGCTGCCATGCCTGGTGGTTTGGGGTTTGGGAGTTTCTCCCTCGCTGCCAGCTGTCTCGGCGCACAGCTCCCATCAGACCGCTCCTGGGGCTTTGCAGGCGGCACACCACCCGCCTGCACACCATTCCTCTCCCTCGCTCTGGAGCAGTGGTTCTCAGCTGGGGGCGCTTCGGCCTCCCGGGGGACATTTGGCAGTGTCTGGGGACGTTTTGGGTTGCCCATAATGGGGGTGGGGGGTGACATTGGCACCTAAACTAGTGTTTAGAGACCCGGGATGTTGCTAAACACGCTACTGGCGTAGGACAGTCCCTACGAAAAACAGGGATCCAGCCTGTGATGTCAGCGTGCTGAGGTCGAGAGACCCCTTCCAGATGCCAGGACTAATTGGGAAAGTCAACAAGAATTCATAATTGTCCATTTTACTTCCCTGGATCAAGAGGGAGAAGGAAAGGCAGAGGTGTATTGGAGCTGCAAGGCCACATAGTAGGACACAGATTTGGGAAGATCCTGGCTGTCTCAGGCACCTCCTCCCTGCCCCGCCACACGCAGCTGCTGGCTTCCAAGGACACGCTCTAAGCGACTCAGCTCTAGGCACCAGGGCCCAGCGCTCAGTAGGTGCTCAATGAATGTCTGTCAGCTTAGATCGCACCCAATGCACCTATTAGGCACCCAGTTGTGGGTAGCATTGGCTGGGCATTGAAGGCAAGGCAGAAGGCACAGAAGGGGGCCCTTGAACCCCCCAGTGAGTTTGGGATTCAGCAGACCCGCCCCAATAACTGGGAACCTAATGAGGGCTGGCCGAGCTGGGATCCTGTCCCAGCGGGACTAGCCATTTCACCACCAAATCACTTCTAGCTCCTCCCTGCCACCCACAGACACCCTGTTTGCCTGTCATATAAAGGAGGTTTTTCCCAAAGTGGTTTAGCCAGAACTGGCCGGGCCCTGCCCCGCGCCGGGATAGGAGGAGCCTGGCTGTTGCCCAACAGCGTTCAGGAGGGCCCAGGTGCGCTGGAGCCGGATGGTGAAGTATGGGCATGCTTTATTCCATTCTGCATGGCTGTAAGGCTTTGTTAGTTTACTACAAAAGTTACCGTAGGCCTACCTGAAAAACGCGCGGAAGCAAAAAGAGAGAACAGAGAGCTTGCAAATCCCACCCTTCTAGAGAAAATAACTCAATTTTGTTGTGTGAACTTCTAGGCATGTGTGAATGTGGTGTCCACATTTTGATGAAAACCAGGTGTGGGTTTTGCTGCCGAAGGCTTTGTTTGAGGAGCCTGAGAGTGGAGAGGAGGTTTTAAGAGAAGGGGACCCCCCCCCGCCAAGAGCACTCCACAAGGACACCGGCAGTGCCTGTGATGAGGGTGACCAGGTGGATTTAACCGGGCGCTGGCTCCCAGATTAGCCCCAAATCCAGGGATACAGAGACCTAGCTGGCTGGACTCTTCTCTCCGGGATTCACAGTCCCTTCCTCCCTTAGGCCCCTGCTGCTCTCACAGGTTGACACCCCTGTTGCCAGGCTTCTGTCACCTGATGCCCCACCTATTGAGGGCCGTGTAGAACTGGTCAATTGTGATCCAGAGATCAATAGGGCTCCCTTAGGCCCCAAGTCCCCCCCGGACTGGGCTCCAGCGGCAGTTTAAACTCCCTCGGGCCTTGAGGCCTCCCCTGTGGATATGGATATCCGTTGGGAGCGACAAAGCGAACAATACCTGCCCATAGGACTTGTGCCAGTGAGATAAAGGACCAGTGGGCTAGCCGTCACCAACCGAAGCAAGCTGGGACTCTCCAGAGGGCGGACTCCCCAGAGAGGTCCCAAGGAGAGTGGCTTTTACGTTCTCCTCAGCCACAGAATCGCAGTAAAATACAACCGCATGTGAAGGCCTCAACTAGGACCGGGACGAAGGTGGAGAAGCTCTGGGCGAAGCAGAGACAGGTGCTCACTTGCTCAGTCCTCTCCTCCCAGTGATGCACCTCTGAGCAACTCAGTTTCGAGATTTCCGCATTCTGCCCAAGGCCGGATTGCAGGGCCAGGCTTGGAGAGACTGGGACATTCTTTTCCAAGTGCCTCCTCTTGCTCCTCCTCAGACCCACTGAGGCTCCCCCGGGGACCCACTTCCAGGATGGGTGGGGCACCTACAGGCAGCCAGTATTGCTTTCTGTCCGGCTTGACCTTTCTTCTAGGTTACAGGATAAGTGGGAAGAGTCTCCAAGGCTAGACGGGGCCAGCCCTGTCCCAGTTTCCCCTCAGTGGGTTCTCTTGCTCACAGACTGAGGAAGAGCCGTGACTCACTTCCTGCCTCCCTGGGTCTGACTGCAGAAGTATTGTTCTCCCCACAGTGGCTGCGCTGGTGGGGCTACCCCTGGGGGGCCCCCACGAGTCAGCCTCTTGTTGGAGAACGTTCGCACTCTCGGACTTGTCTCCCAGCTCAGCTTTCAGGACCCCTGTGCTTCCCCAAGTTTCCCGTGTTTGCAGTATTTGTAAGGGTGTCCAAATGGTACGCTGAATATTATCTCCATGTTAGAGGGATAAATTGAGGCTCAGATATTAAGCTATGTATCTAAGGGGGTATAAAATAGTGTAGCAGGGATTTGACCCCAGATTTGCCGGTTGACTCATCACACAGTGAGTCCTTAGGAGTATCCCCCTTCACGTCTCCCGCCTTCGTTTCGTCCTGTGTAAAACGTAGAGTGATACGTAAAAGGTGCCTACAGGAAAATAAACGTATTACACCCACCTCATGGGGCCCGTGGTGAGGAAGAAATGAGTTCCATGGGAAGAGCTCAGAACAGCACCTGGCTCCTAGTAAGCACTAGGCTGTGTCCGTTTTTGTCATTATCCCCAAGGCCTGTGTTGAGGAGGCCACAGGCTAATACCACGCAGCCAGGTTATCTCCCAGTGAACAGGAAGGGATGGGCAGAGACTGCTCTGCGACCTTCGAATAACCTAGCCCGGGGAGCTCTTGGCCACATTTCCCCTCATGTCTTTCACAGCCCAGGCTGGGGCATCCTCGCCAAGTAGCACAGACGTTTTCTAGGGCAGGGACCCAGGGAGGGAGCCGAGTTGGCTGGCATATCGCAAGTACTGGGATCCAGGCTCTGCTAAAGCCTCACGCTTGTCCTCCGGGCTATCAGGCCTGCTAGCTTCGGGTCTAGGGCAAATTATTTAAACTTCGTACACCTCAGTTTCCTTATCTGTAAAATGGGATTAATGTCATCTTGAAAGGATTATGTGGATTAAATAATGTACATAAGAAGGCGATAATGTAAAGTGACTGGCCTGCTGCCCGCCAGTCAGTTAAATGCAAAGGCCGGGGGCTTCTTGTTCTGTTTATCCACCTGGCTGCATAGATACACAAACAAATGAGATCTTGTCTCCTCCGACAGTAGGTCTGGAGGTTTGCCTGCTGCTGGAAGTTCGATCACGGAATGGGGTGCCCCAGATCAGTTATCCAGAGTCCTAACCCAGTGGTGTCCAAACCACGGCTCAGGAGTGGGAAGTGGGGGGAGAGGACCAGCTGCCCCAGGATCCAGGCAAGACTAGGCTCCAAGGAGCTCCTCCAGCTCTTCCCAACTCAGGCGACAGTTCCGAGTTCGGGTCTCCGCGCCTCCCGCCGGGGGAGCTCGCGGAGTGAAAAGCCGAGCCCGGGGCGCGGGCAGTGGGGCCTGGGGGACGCACCCGGCGGCCGCGAGGCTTTGAGATCGCCGGCCCCGCTTCCTGCTCGCCTCGAGCAGGAGCTGGAGGCGACAGGCGCCCCGGAAGGCCGTAGGGCCGCCGCTGGGGGCCCCGCGCTCTTCCTCGAACGCGGGCCGGGACGGCATGGGCGGCGCGGCGGCGGCGGGGCGGCGGGACGGAGACGGCGGCCGGGAGCGCGGAGGTGGCGCCGCGCGGGGGAGGGGCGCGGCGGCGGAGGAGGAGGAGCCGGGGCCGCCGCGGCTGACAGCGGCCGGAGTAAACAAGCCGCGCCGCCGCGGCCCGGCCGCTGCCCCCGCCCGCGCCGGAGCCCGAACCCAGGCCGAGCCCTGCCCTGGTAGCCGGCCGGGCCGAGGCTGCGCCGCCGCGCCGCCCGCCTCCGCGCGGTGACGCTGCTGCCGGGCGCGGGGAGCGCGCGGAGCTCAGGCCCCGCCGCCGGGCTCTCTGCTCGGCCGAGGGGGGCCCGAGCCGCCGCGGCGCTCGCCTGGAAAAGTTTCCCCGCCTGGGCTCCCCAAGGTAAGAGGCCAGGGCGCGTGGCCTGGGGAGCGGGACTTGGGCCCCTGGGAGCCGCCGGACTGGGCCCTCTGCTGGGGGAACCCACCTGAGCGCGCGCCCGCGTCGGCCCCGGCCCTGCCCGCGCCGGTACTTTTCCGCTGGGGACCGGGCGAGCCCTCTGACCTCAGGAAGCGCCGCGGGGCCCCGCGGAGGGCGGGATGGGGAGAGAATTCCAAAGGCATGGGCGATCCCGCCCCCCCCCCCCCGCCGTCCCCGGAGGGTCGCCGCCGGCTCGCCTCCGCGCTTGGGGAGGGAGGACCTGCTGTTGTAGGTGGCGCGCGGGGTGGTTCCCAGCGGGGGTCTCAGCCTCGCCCGCACACCTGGGCGGTCGGAGACTCAGGTGCGGGACCGGCGGTGATGGGAGGCCGGTTCAGGTAGGTGCTGGGACCGCCTCCCGGGGAGGCCTGGCGGAGGCCCCCCGCTGCTCGCGCGGGGTGGCTGGACTGAGGGGCGGCCTGCTTGCCACACAGGTCTGACAGCAGTCCGTCAGATCAAAACCTGCTTTCTCTCCGTCCCCTACTTCCTTGACCCTGGGGGAGCAGACCCTCTTTCTCTGGAGAGTGCTGGGGTCTCTGTGGCTTGGGCAGTGTGATAGGAGTCGGTGATGGGGCCTAGTGAGGGCTGGGCAGCTGCCAGCCAGGTGTTACAGGGCACAGCGGAGTAGTCAAGCCTGAGTCTCCTCGACCACAGTGGCCCCAGCGTTGCTGTCTACTATAATTGGGCTTCCACATAAAATTTGATTTCTTTCTTTCTTTTTTTTAATTATTAAACGTTCTGTGGCTTAAAAAAAAAAAAAAAAAAAAACTTTGAAAACCTCTGGTTTAGCAGTTTTTACCACCAAGGAAACTGAGGCTCAGAGAGGAAGTGACTTATCTAAGATCACTCAGCAAATGCGAGTGGGGTGGGGACTAGAGGTCACAATTTCAGGAGAGCCTGTAAGTGTCTGTAACTGGACCTGGCTTGGTAGGAGAGACCGGAAGGAGAGACCGGATCGGGTTTCCCAGGCAGCCCTGTCCACGGCAGACCCCAGTGCCTGGGAAGCAGCAGCCGGACCCCGGGGTAGGTTCAGTGTGGGTGCCTTGGAAAGGCCGTCTGTGTCCGGAGCTTCCTGGGGCTGGTAAAAGAGAGGACACAGCCATGAAGAGCGCCCACAGCTCTCTCTGGCCACAGCCAGGAGCTGAGTCCCATGTGAGAGGGCATCACGGAAGGCTAGAAATACAGCAAGAACTGGGGCTCAGAGGGTGAGTCAGAGTCTGGGATGGGGGTGGGGAGAAGCCCATTCATTCATTGTTCTCAGCGTCTGCTCTTTTGGGAAATGGGGGGGGGGGGTCCTCACTCCCTCCAGGCTGCCGAGGCAGGGCTGTCTGGGGGAGCATCCCGGCTTTGGGGAAGCCATATCCTCCTGGCCACAGCTGGGAACGCGGGCGGGCGTAGCGAGCCCGCCCTTGCTTGGGGATTGTTCGGTTGTGCCTGAAGCCTGCTTTCTTTCCGGGTGCTGCGAGGTAATTAAATAGTTGGTTAATCACCTTTAACGCCAGGCAGCTGCCGCTCCACCCACAGTCAGCCGGAACCTGGGCCGGACCCAGGTGAACCGAGTCTCAGTTTGGTGGTTCCAGCCGGCTCACAGCGCTGTGGTCAGGGGGCGACTTTGCATGACATCTGGACCCAAGAGGCAGTGATCGTGGTGGCAAGGAGGGGAGCAGAGGCCTCTTTCCCATCTGTCTCTGCCCCCAAGGCCCCCAAATCCTCTGTTAGCTGAGGAGCCTTGGGTTCCTTCACCCCCTGAGGCCAGAGGTCTGGCTGCCCAGCCATTGCTTAGGCCAGCTTTGTGGAACTTGGCCGCCCAAGGCATGCTGGGGCTGGGGCTTCCAGGCCTGCCCCAAGGAACCGGGTGGACTCTGCCCCTCTGGGGTGAGGAGCTGTGCCGTGGATGCCTCCTGCCATCAGCTGTCAGGTTATTTTGGTGTAAACTGAAAATACTCCAGGAACAGTGTGTTGCGTCCCCCCAGCCTGAATGGTGGGGCTGCAGCCGAGCAGAAGTGTCACTGGGGAGGCCAGTGGTGGCTGCGGGCAGCCCCGGAGAAGTGAAAGGTTCCCAGGGGCGAGCCGGCCTGCCCAGCTCGCAGGGCCCCAGGTGAGGAGGAGTGGGGGCACCCTGGGCACTGTGAGTAGCCCCTGGCGTGGAGATGGGATGACCCCCGCAGCCCAGCCAGGATCTCCCCCAGCTTGTCCCCACCCCAGGAGCTCGGCTTCTGGCTAGCTAGGGGCACTTTGTGGGGACAGTTATGTGGCCCCTGGTAGAGAGGTCCTGCCGTCTGTTTGCTGAAGGAGGAAAAATAACACGAGGGCTATTGATTCAGCCTCACCTTGGCGCTCCTGGCTCAGCAGCCAGTGTTTGCCCTGGCTTCCCCGCTCCGATTACGCAAGGCCAGTGGGCGTGGAGGGAGCAGGGGGGCTGCTGGGGGCCTCCAGGCCTGGGCTGGACAGGGCCCGGGGGCCCCAGCGTTCCCCAGGAAACAGTAAAAAAGAGCCTGGGCCCCTGACCCTGGTGGTGGCCAAGGGTCTGGGCCATAGAGAGAGGGGAAGCCGCTGTGATCCCTATGCTGGGCCCCCAAAGCCCCCACTCCAGCTAGGGTCACCCCGTTTTTCTTCCTAGGGGCTGTGCGTTGCTGCACATAACCCTGGGGCTGGGTCGGCTTTGCTGAACCAGGAAACCTAGTGAGCTGCGTAGATGCCGCCTACTAAGGAACTTTAAAAAGCCAACGTTTTATTCCTTTATAAAACATACCTAGGTAATTTGGAAAGCGTGCAGTGACACAAAGAAGAAAATAAGTACTCGTAGTTCTCACCATCTTGAGAGAATCATTGTTAACATTTTAGTGTGGGTCCGTCCCGATCTTGTTTTGTGGTTATATATAAACATACGTGTATAAATAGTGTTTGGAAAACAAAACAGAATCGCGTGTACATTCTGATTTGTAACCTGTCTTTTCACTTTGATTCCACTGAGCATTTGTTCAGTGACTCAAGCCTTGATATATATTTTTTTAGAGATTTTATTTATTCATTTTTAGAGAGGGGGGAAGGGAGGGAGAGAAACACCGACGTATGAGAGGTACATCGATCTGTTGCCTCTCACACATCAACTGGGGACCTGGCCTGCAACCCTGGCATGTGCCCTGACCGGGAATGGAACCGGCGACCCTTCGGTTCACAGGCCAGTGCTCAATCCACTGAGCCACACCAGCCAGGGCACACCTTGATATTCTTCATCCCATCTTCTTGTGTGGGGAGAGGCTTAGGTGCTGCGTGTGTGGAGGGGTCCCCCTGCCCATCTATCCAGCTGGCCTTGGGGGGCTGGGCTTTCACCCCTCTGCCCCAGAGCCCCTGTCTGGCCTGCCTGCAGTCTTGCTTGGGTGGGAAAGCGGCTTTAGCCCGTGACCGAGGGACTGACTCTCTGCCTTTTCCTCCCTTGCTCCTCCCAGAGCCGGCAGCCCTCGTCCTCCCGCCGCAGCCCTGCCCACCTCGGCCCCATGCCCCCGCCAGTCAGCCCCGGGCCGCAGGCAGTGTGTTGGCACGTGGGAGCCGAGGCCCTGTGACCAGGCCAA
Source organism: Micronycteris hirsuta (assembly GCA_004026765.1). Classification (NCBI taxonomy): domain Eukaryota; kingdom Metazoa; phylum Chordata; class Mammalia; order Chiroptera; family Phyllostomidae; genus Micronycteris; species Micronycteris hirsuta. Next base: position 28,830 of record PVJI01019277.1, read on the forward strand.
GGAGACGCGGGCTCCTCGGTCCCAGCCCCCTCTCCCCCCCATGGAGCTGAGGCCCTGGTTGCTATGGGTGGTAACAGCAGCGGGACTCTTGGTCCTGCTGGTGGCCGGTGCCCACGGCCAGGAGGTCTTCACCAACACCTGGGCTGTGCACATCTCCGGAGGCCCGGCTGTGGCTGACCGCCTGGCACGCAAGCATGGCTTCCTCAACCAGGGCCAGGTAGGTGCTCCTATCGCCTGTCAGCCCGGGCCTAGGACGTAACGGGGGGAGGGCAGGGGTTCTGGCGCTGGGGGCAGGAACTGTGGGGCTTGTGTTCTCCGGGGCACGTTCTGGGCAGTCAGGGGATGTGGGCAGTGGCTTGGCCTGTCCCGGGGCTTCTCCATGGGTTGCTCGGAGGACCAGTGCGACCCCAGAAGGGGCAGCCCCCCTCAGCCCCTTGCACCTTCCTGCTGCATCCTGGGCAGGGAACAGGTGCGCACCAGCCCCCGCCATTGTCCACCTCTGTCCCCTACTCCCGGGGACTGGCAGATGGAAAGCCCAGCTTAGCCCTCCTGCTCTGTTGCAGATCTTCGGTGACTATTACCACTTCTGGCATCGAGCTGTGACAAAGCGGTCCCTGTCGCCTCACCGCCTGCGGCACAGCCAGCTACAGAGAGAGCCTCAGGTGAGCGAGCCCCGGCGCCTCCTGCTCTGCCCTTCCCTTCCCGCCCTCAGGAGTGCTTCTCTCCTCCTCTCCCTCCTCCACCCACACCGTCTCCCTCCCCCCCACCCCACAGGTCCGGTGGCTGCAGCAACAGGTGGCAAAACGACGGACCAAACGGGACGTGTACCAGGAGCCCACGGACCCCAAGTTTCCCCAGCAGTGGTACCTGGTATGTTGCCTCCTTTCAGGTGCAGCCGTCCATCCGCTGAGGGGCCCCGCAGGTGGCTGAAGCCGACTTGGAGACCCCTTCTCATTCTGCCTCTTTGTGTCTGCAGAGCAGTCTCTCCCTAGCGCATCCTGCTAAGCCTGGGGAGGGGGAGGGGGTGCCCGCCCAGAGTTCCCACGGAGCCCAGACCGCCAGTGGCAGCGGGTGGGGAAGGAGGCTTGGGGGCAGTGAAGGGATTCTTCAGGCACCCTAACCTCACACAGCCACCCCCTCTCCTAAGTGCCGGGCGACGGGGGTGGGTGTCTTGCAGTCTGGTGCCGCCCAGCGGGACCTGAACGTGAAGGAGGCCTGGGCCCAGGGCTACACAGGACGCGGCATTGTGGTCTCCATCCTGGACGACGGCATCGAGAAGAACCACCCGGACTTGGCAGGCAATTATGTGAGCGGGCGTGGGGGGCGGCGGGGGTCCCCGGTGAGGACATCTGGGGCGGTCCCCTTCCACCAATACAGCTAGGCTGCCCCTGACAACAACCGCGTGCCTTCCAGGATCCTGGGGCCAGCTTCGATGTCAACGACCAGGACCCCGACCCGCAGCCTCGGTACACACAGATGAACGACAACAGGTCAGACGCCGGGGCCGGGCCCCGCCTCCCTCCCGCTCTTTCCCCGAGGAAGCGGGGCTGAGCCTGGGTGCGGACCCTTGCTGCCTGAGAGGCTGACATCTGCGCTGCGGTCCCGTCCCTGCTGGGGCTCTGAGGGAGGGTTTGGCCAGAGCCAAGGTGGCCACGTGCCAAGCGGAACGTGTGGGAGGGGACTGCGCTCACCCATAGGTGGAGGGGCTTCATGACCCTTGTCCTCAGGCCGCACCTGCCAGGCTCCGCCCACCACTCGTGTGCTCTTGGCTCTGCAGGCATGGTACCCGGTGTGCAGGCGAGGTGGCTGCGGTGGCCAACAACGGCGTCTGTGGCGTGGGTGTGGCCTACAACACCCGCATCGGAGGTGGGTGTGGGCCTGGGCCGCTGTCTTTGGGAGGGCCCTTTGGGGGAGGTTTTGTTCTGCCCGCTTTTCATCCACCCAGCGCCTGCCACTGTCCCACCGAGGATTCCTTTGACCACATGGGCTGTTCCATAGAAGGTTCTTAGTAACTCAAAGAGCTGAACCGCCAGTGCTGGTGGCCCCGGGCCGGGGGGTGGCTGAGTGTTTCTTAGCAAGAGCCTCTCTCCAACCTCACCACCCATTCTGAGTCCTTATATGGCAGGGTCTTGATCCCTACGCTCCTTTGGGAACCCAGAGACGTGTTCTGGTCTAGAATGTGTGGTTGAGAGCAGCGGTGTTCTATTCTCCCCTCCCCGGGTCTTGTCTGTGAGAGGCAGAGGCAGACTGGGGAGGAAGGGCTCTGGGTTTCCCAGCACCAGCCTCTCTCCTCCCCCCCCTGTGCATCCTCTGGGTGCGTGGCCGGGGGTGCCGCAGGGGGTGCCCCTGGCAGCTGGACCCGTGCGGCATCCTTGACCCCGTCCCCCTCCGTGGCCAGGGGTGCGCATGCTGGACGGCGAGGTGACAGACGCGGTAGAGGCACGCTCCCTGGGCCTGAACCCCAACCACATCCACATCTACAGCGCCAGCTGGGGCCCCGAGGACGACGGCAAGACCGTGGACGGGCCGGCCCGCCTGGCCGAGGAGGCATTCTTCCGGGGAGTCAGCCAGGTGAGGCGGG
>PVJI01019278.1:0-31394 GCA_004026765.1 Micronycteris hirsuta
CCAGCCTAGAATGGTCCACGTGCTTCCGCTTCGACGAGCTGTTCCAGGTTCCCACCACCAAGGGGCGCGCGAGAGAGAACAGTTGCTCCCTGGGAGCTACCACTGAGGGGCTCAGAGGTAGGACAGTCCACCCCGGGAGGTAGCGGGTCTGAGGCTGCGCATTTTCACTTCTCTGGCTTCACCCGTCCGTTTCTACTTGGTCACATCCAGCTGGGCGGGGCGCGGCCTGGGAGATTGGTTTCCAGGGCTGGGGGCGGGGTCAGGGACCGTGCTGGGCGGTGATTGGCCACCGCCAGATCGGCGGACTAAGCCCTTCCTGGGCGCACACTGGTTCCAGCTGGACCCCTAATCTAGGCCTCTTCCTTCTCCTGCCCAGTCCCCCTTGGCCGTTCTGCCTGGGGTGACACGTTGATTGCAGAGCTGGACCTGAGGGTGAGGGGTGTGCGAGTGCGTGTGTGTGTGTGCGTGCGTATGATGTGGGTTTTCAGAGTGTAGAATGTTTGTCCGAGTTGGGCTACTGACCCACAGACTCCGGACAGGGCTGACGAAGCCGCCTCGGTCCGTGGCGAGGTTCCGCGAAAACGCTGGCCTGTAGCCGGAGTCCGACGCCGAATGCGCGGGTGAGGGTGCTGTCTCCACGTGAGCCGCTTCAGTATGATCTAGCCTTAGCTGTCACCGCCAGCCTGGCCAGGCGCGTTTGGCCCCGCACCGTCAGTCCTGAGATGCTTGCGGTTAAGGTCCAGGGAGAGGTCTCTGAGCGGGTTCGGTGTGTCTGCCTAGGAACTAAAGTGAGTCCGGCCGACCTGCGCCGTGCACGTCGACGGGCGTGGCATCACAGGTGCTGTTTGGGGACATGGGATCTCTCCGAGGCTTTGGGGGGATTGTGAGTGAACGGGATCTTGTATCTGAGGCGATTTTGTACACTATAGTCTGAGCGTCTCTAGGGCTTCGCCTGGGCGTTCATTTTCTGAGCTCTTGGGCATTTTTGTCCCTGGGTGTGGTGTCTCTGTAGGTGTCTGCACCCCAGGGTGTGAGGTCTCTGAGCAGTTGGTGTTTCTGGGTCCCAAGTTGCTGTGTCTCTGAAGTGCTTGGGGGTGCGGGAGGTTTTATCCTAAGGTGTACTGGTACCTGAGCTGTTTGGGTGGTCTGTGTCCAGGGTGTGGGTTCTCCGAATTGTCTGGGGACATTATCTTAAGGGTATGTGGTGTTTCTGAGTTGTTTGAACTTCTGTCTTTCTGTTTGTGCGGTCTTTGCATTGAGTTGGGAGGTGTCAGCGTGCTTTGGGAGTCTGTCTCTGGGGTGTGAGGCGTGGGCAGTTTTGTGTCCGGGAATGAGGACTTTGGTCTGTTGGGGAGGGGCCGCGTCAATGAGTGTGGTCTGCTGTGTTTGGGAGTCTGTGACTCAAGTTGTGCGCTCTCTGTGCAGAGACTGTGTTTCAGGTTGTGTTCGGGGAGCTGTTTCTGGTGTCTCGGGGTATGTGAGTCTCTGTGCCGGGTGAAAGCTTTTATCTTTTTGGTTGTGAGGTCTCTGTGCAGGAACCGAGGATTTTGGACCCTGGAACCCCAAGTCCCAGCTATGTGTCCTTGAGCAAGTCACTTGTCTCCTTGAGCCTCAATATGTATCATAATCAATAAAACGAAGTCAGTACCCATAGTGGAGAGCACTGTGCATCTCAGCACTGTGTGTAAAGGGTCGGCTCCCAGTCAGTCTTCGCCGAGAATATTCTGAACACCTGCTATGTGCCTGAGCACCGCTGTAGGACTTTGGGTGTACAGCAAAGGAAAAGAAATCGACACAGTCTCTGATTTCATGGAGCTGGTCCGTGAATCTGTAACATATCTGAGAGTGGCAAATGCTGTGGAGAAAAATAAGGCCAGGTCAGGGGAAAGAGTATTTTACTCATCGTGATCAGGGACAGTCTCCCTGAATAGGCAATGGCTGAGCAGAGACCTGGAGGCAGTGAGGGAGCAGGCCGTGGATGCCCTGGGGGAAGGAAGAGCAAGTGCGACATCCTCTTGGGGTGTTCCTGGGCACCGGGGAGTCCTGCGCTGCTGGTAAAGCCCTCTGCACTGGGTGTGGCACGTAGCGCTCAGGCGGGGTGTCTGGCGTTGCCATCTCTCTTTCTCTTCCAACCTGTGAGGGAGTTGGGTCATGCTCCTGTTCCAGATCAAGGACCTGAGGTCCAAGAAGTAGCCCAAGGTTGCTCTCCTGCTCACACCTGAAATTGCTAAAAGAGAGGTGAAATGTTCGACTCTGTCAGGAGAGGCAGAGGGTTGAGGGTCAGAGCTTCGGGGAGGACACCATCCACAATGAGGTCAGCCACCGTGCTGATATAATTTAGGATGATACAGACATCGGGCCCGTGGTGACGTTTCTACTCCTGATGGAGGGTAGCGTGTTAGGGATGAGAGAGGACCCGGGGCAGAGGAGAGAGGCAGGAGGGGAAGCTGGAGAACAGTGAGGAGAACAGCTCGGGTGTCATAGTATTGCTGTGATTCGGCCCGATTGACCTTAGTGGAGTGATTGTACTAAAAGGTATTCACCTTTCCCCTTCCCGGCCCTTCATTTCACTTCCCTTCTTTTTTCTGCCAGAGCAGGTGTGTCCTCAAGCTGTCGTATGCGGTGCAGCAGAGCAAGGAAAGCAACTCGGAGGGTCAGAGCCCAGGCCCAGTGGGCAGGGCATCTGGACAGAGCACTGGCTGCGGTGGGGGACAGAGCCCCGGGGGTAAGCAGGATGTCCCTGGGGTTGGGTGGGGAAGGCTAACTGGCTCGGGGATGTACTGCTGAGTGGGTTGTGGAGGTCAAGGGCCGGGCATTCTTCAGGACAGCCCGGAGGACGGCCTCTGTGTGGGGAAGGGGTGGATTATTTGCATTGGGATTCATCAATGCAGTAAGTGTATAAGGATAGTGGGAGCCGGAACTCTCGGGCTAGAAAGGGCAGCGTCAAATGTGGAAAACAAGAAACCGAGAACAAACCTTGAGGTGCTGGACTGGAATTGGAGGCCTCCGTGTGAACGCATGGCTTTCCATCTGTGTACATGCGTATGCACGGATAGGTTGATGGATGTAGACGTATGTATTTATGTGTGCGATTGGGTACGTACATATTTTCCAGTACGTGGTTTTAGTACGTGGTTACGGCAACCCTGCGATAGCAGTAGCACAAGCAGCCCCAGATCCCGGCTTCTGAACGTCATTTTCCATTAAACGCTGGTTGCAGCACTGGGGAAGGAAAAGGATAAATGAATCCGGCTCAGTGTGTGCTGCCTATAAAGGGTAAGTTTAAGGAATACTGGGGCGATGTCAGGAGGAGCAGAGACTGGAAGGGGTGCCCGCGTGACAGAGTGAGGACCATGTTGTATTTTGAGCTCTGAGATATTACTGACACGTAACACATGTAAGTTGAAGGTGTATAGTGGGATGATTTCATACATACACACACGTATACATCGTGAAATGATGACGCAGTAGGTTCGTTACCGCCCACATCCCCTCACATAATGACCATTTTGTGTGAGCGATGATGAGATTTAACCGATTCTCTGAACAACATTCACTGCATTTTAGAGTGTTGCTAATTGAGGTCCCCATGTGGTACCTCAGATCCCCGTGACTTACCGATCTGGTAGCTGGGTGTTTGCACGCTTTGCCCAGCATTTCCCCCAGGTCCTGGAGCCACCATTCTAATCTCTGTTTCTGTGAGTTTGGATGTTTGGCTTCCACATATGTGAGAACCTACAGTATTTGTCTTTCTCTGTCGGACTTCGCACAGATCCTTCAAAGTCCATCCATAGTTGCAAAAAGCAACCAGGAGGGTTATCTTCTTTCTCCTGGTTGGCCAACACCGTGTGTGTGTGCATGTGCGCGCGCGCGTGCGCGCCCCTGGCAGGGGACATCTGTACCCAGATGGTTCTGTACAGGTCATGGCTCTTGGCTCCTGGGACTGACGTACTTCCCTGTGGGAACAAGCCTTCTCCGGGCTAGGGCATCAGAGTGAAGGCACAAGGCTAGGTCTCTAAGCTGGTGGAGAAAGCTGTGTGACATGGGACAGCAGGCGAGATCAGGTGAAGGTCAGCTGAGAGGGGGAGGGACCACCTCCTTGGGTCAGGGGCAGGTGTCTGATAGGTGAAGGGAAGGCATTTGCCCCAAGTTCTGGTCACTCTGGGCTTGCGGGCGATGGAGTTGGGTGAAATAAAGGACCAAAGGCTGGAAGGAGGTGGGCATCGTAGGTCGCATAACCTCACGTCCTACGCCTCACACGGTCCGTGAGAAAAGCCTACGGCATTATGGGGTTTAAAATGTCATGTCGCGTCCCTACTTCCATCCGCCAGTCATGAAGAGAATGGACGTGAGAGAAACTGAAGCCTTCAGGGAGCAACGGCAGTAGGGCCTTGACGTCTCCCCAAAGACCCGCTGCCCTGCCCTCGGTTGGAGTCTCGCGCTGGGCTCATCATGTCGTGTCCCGCGAGCCTTCAGCTTGCTCTTCTCAATGGCGTCTCTGTCCTTGAGAGGCGGTGCATTAGAGGCAGGCTGGCCACCACAGGAGTTTAATAATATTCCCGAGAGTTTCCTAGCAGAGTAAAAACACCACAGTGTGTAGGGCACTGTTGTGGCCACCCCGAGATTCCTGGGTGTGGATCACGGGGTGCGCATTCCTAAAAGATCGAGGGTTCTGACCGATGTGAGCACGTCGTCTGGGAACCCCCGGAGCAGCGCAAGGGTCTTGTCTTCCCTGCTGCCGGGCCTGTCCCTCCATTGTGAGTGTGTAGAAGTGACAGCAGTGGGTGCCGTCTCTGATGCACGGTCCCTCGGCCAGACTTTCCAGCCAGGACACTGCCATGCCGTCTGCTGTTCTGAGGAGGCTCCCAGATCATCGTTTCCACCAAGTACCCCGATCCCAATCTTGTCCAGCTTCCAACTGAAAGACCTCTGTTGAAATCAGATTTCTGTTTAGCGCGCGCTTCCATGCTGTAGAATCCATGTGTGGGGCGTGTTTGCCGTTCATCTAAACCTGTGCGGTGGCTACTGGATCTTCCCGTTGACTGAGCAAACACAGGCCACAGGGAGTTTTCCACAATGCCTGCGGACCTGCGGCTCCAGCACGTACTGCTGGGCGACACAGAGCAAGTTACTTAGCGTCTCTGTGGCTGATTTCTCCATTAGTGAAAGGGAAAGTAGTGTGCGTGTGCACTGCTTAGTAGTACATGTAGCTACCTCAGTGGGGCACTGACTGTGTGAAGACAGGGAAAGAGGTCCGGAGAGTGCCAGGCACACGGAGAGCTGCAAAGCAGTTCCAGCTGCTATTGTCACTGTTAATGGCGTCGCCATGCCCGCATTTCCCTGCAGCGTGGTCCCTAGAGACAGTGTCGGGAGGACCTTGACCTCGGTGGACGGAGTTTGCACTATCACTTCAGTGCTCAGAGACTCAAGGCCTGAGTGTCGGGGCCTGGGCAAGGGCATGTTTCATGGGCCTAACGGGTGTGCGGCTCCCCCGGGAGGGCTGGCGTGAGGCCTGCCTGCAGTGCCTGGGCCGCAGCATCACGGGCTCAAATGGGAAGTGTCTCTGGGGACCGAGAACCTTAAAAACCTGTCTGCGGGACTTGCGTAGTGCTGGGAAAGTAAGGAGGTCACAGGATAATGCTGGAACATGAGTATGTACATTGTTCTAGATCCTTTTTTTCCACTTTCATTGAACTTACTGGGGTGACCGTGGTGACGATATTTTGTAGGTTCAAGACCGAAATGGCAAGGCCAGGGCACCTCATCGTGCGGCTTCTTTTACTGCCGGTATTTCCATCAAGTCCAGTTCTCCCAGGTCGGATTGTGAAGATGGGAATCAGGTAAAGATGGCAAGCTGTTGACAGTCAGACTTTCACCAGTCACACTTCATTTCTTGTGTGGTTTTCACATGTGCTTTGCTGTGTTTTGCCTGCTTTTGTGTCCGTGATGTATCCAACGGAGCCCGCTGTGTTGCTCTTACCTGAATGGAATCGTGGGGAGTGGGAAACAGAGCAGAGTCTGAGGAAAGTGGCCTAGGGAAGAAGGGGTGCGGCGGAGACCTGGGGGTGGGGCGGGGTGGGGCAGGGAGAGAGGAGTGAGGGGCAGAGGGGAGGGAGGGATAATGGCTGGGAGCGGAAAGCAGAGGTGAAGGGACAGGAGAACAGAAGCTTGCACTTGGAGGCTTGCCCTGGGCATGGCGTCGTTTTCAGTTCTCCCTCTACACCTATGCTTTTAGAAGTCAGTGAGAACTCACAGCAACACTGAAGTAAACATCTTGATGTTAGCCCTTTTTACAAATGAGGAAACTGAGACAGAGTGAGCAGGCGCAGCAACGTTCCCAAAGTCACCGAGCCAGCAAGGGCAGAGTAGATGTGTACCGAGGCCAGACAGGACCCTGAAGAGACGTGGGATCTGCCCCTGAACTCGGGAAGGCACATTAGTGCCAGATGCTCTTTGCATCGAAAGCACGTGAGCGTGTGCAGCAGCGCTCGTGACATCACGTCTGGTGTGGGTGAGGATTGACCGTGATGTCTCCTAAGTGCATGACGTACCGTGGGTGACGAGTCAGTGTGCGCGCATCACACAGAACGGTCTCTGACCCTTCGGAAGGCGTCCGCACGTGCTTACTGCTGTCCCTGTCAGCGCTGGCGGTCTCGTCGTCGTCGTCGTCGTTATGGAGAGTAGCGTGCGGTATCAACTCAGCCAACAAAGCAACAGGTGTGACATTATAAACACATTACACGCCCCTCCCAACCCCACAATTGTAAAAATGCATAGAGAAAGGCCTGGGAGGGAATAACCATGTACTAAGTCATTGTCTCCAAGCGTGAAACTCTAGATAGTTTTCAAATAACATTATGTACTGTGGTGTTTTCTGTGTCACCCTGATTACATAGCCAGTGTTCCTATTACTACCTTTAAAATGGTTTTCCTGAAGATGCGTGTCTTAGGGATCACAATGCTTGAGCATAAAGCATTGTTTGGAAATCCTCATCAGGTGGAAAACCCATCAGTGCTCTCAACGCAGGAGGCAGAGCTGCAGTGTGGTAGAGAGGAGCTGTGGGGCAAGCAGACAGGTCCAGGTGGAAGGTTAGCAGAGGCTGCAGGTGCTGAGAAAGTGCCGGGGACACAACCCGCACGTCCCTGAGAGAGACACTGCTCTCTCCAGAGGCTTCTGCATCAGGACGTCTCAGACCCGCCCTCTTTTCGGCTCTTGGGCTGCGGTGGGGCGGAGTGCAGTTCTCAGTGAGGCAGCGATGCTCCCAGCTCCGCTGAGGATGAGACTCACATCTTCACCTGCAGCAGCGCTCCTTTTGTGGTGATCAGGAGCACTTTTCAGTTCCTGAAACCTACAGCTTCACAGGGGAAACAAGAAAGAAAGTGCAGTTGTCAGAGACCCTCCTCCCTGGGAAGTCAAGGCCCAGAAAGTGAGATGCAGGTGCTGTAGCGGTCAGTTGGGAATTAGCAGAGTTGGCCTGGGCGACTCACACAAGAAACCTGGAAGTGAACACAAAGGCAGGAGAACACGTTAAGAGGGAATAAAGAGCTATGGGTCAGTTTTCTGGCCTTGCTTTTCTGGGAGGAGGATAAAGTGGTCCATCATGGTGGTGAGAGGGCGTCCTGGTCCGGGGTCTGGGCGGGCATCAGCACACCTAGTGATGAGCGTTCCGAGGTCCCACCATCAGTGTGAACAAGGGGCCACTGGGTGTGTGAAGGCAGGAAGATCTCAGCCTTTTGCATCAACAGGCGCAGAAAGCTTCCAGCCGAACCGCCCATACTCGCCAACCTCCTAGTCCTGGTCAGGGCGACTGTTCTGGACAACTGTGATGGTAACTGTGTGTGTGCGTATTTATCTGTGTGTTTAACAAATATAGAGAGGGTCTTTATTTATGTAACTACAGTTCACTAAGCTCCGTCTGTGGTCTAGGCACCGTGCTGGGTGCCTGGGTGTTACAATAAAAAACAAGGACACATGAAAAGACACACTCCTGCCCTCATGGAGTTTATGTGAAATCATGAGGCAGTAGTCACTCTAATGATCACAGATGCATACAGAAATTGGTCCTGTGGTGGGTGGTACCAAAGAGGCACACTCCAGGGCTTGTTAGGAAATGACTTTAGCTCGATCTTTAGGGAAGTCTTCCTTGAGGAGTCATTGGTTGAGTTGCAATATGAAGGATGCACAGGAGTTCGCTGCTCAGGAGGCTTGAGGAAGAGAGGACAGTGCACGTGGAGAAGCTTGGGAAATTGGAGGATGTGAGAGAAGCCAGCAAGAGAGACAAAGTGGGAGCTCTGCTTTCCACACTGCCGGAGAGGTAGGCAGGGCCTGGACATGCCTTGAAGTCCTTGTGTAGGACGTGGTCTTTTTGTTTTTGTAGTTTGTAAGTTTTTATTTAAAAATCTTAGCTTTTTTTTAATTACTTTATTCTTGTTCAATTACAGTTATTTGCATCCTCCCCCCCCAGCCTCCCTCCTCCCCCTTAGTTCCCTCCATGTGTCCTCTACAGTGATTCCTGAAAACGCTTCTCCCCATTGTCCCCTCCCCACTCCCCCTGTCCCCCGGCCATTGATAGACTGTTCTTAATTTCAATGTCTCTGTTTATGTTTTGCTTGCTTTCTGTTTTTGTTGTTTATGATCCAGTTAAAGGTGAGATCATATGGTATTTGTCCCTCACCACCTGGCTTACTTCACTTAGCATAATGCTCTCCAGTTCCATCCATGCTGTTTCAAAGGGTATAAGCTCCTTCTTCCTCTCTGCTGCGTAGAATTCCATTGTGTAAATGTACCATAGTTTCTTTATCCATTCATTTGTAGATGGGCACTTAGGTTGTTTCCAGCACTTGGCTATTGTGAATTGTGCTGCTATGAACATTGGGAGTGCAAAGGTTCTTCTGAATTGGTGATTCAGGATTCTTAGGGTATAATCCCAGTAGTGGAATGGCTGGGTCAAAATGCAGTTCCATTTTTAGTTTTCTGAGGAAATTCCGTACTGTTTTCCACAGTGGCTTCACAAGTCTGCATTCCCACCAACAGTGCATTAGGGTTCCCTGTTCTCCACATCCCCTCCAACAGTTATCTCTTGCTTTGTTAATGATGGCCATTCTGACAGGTGGGAGGTGATATCTCATTGTGGTTTTAATTTGCATCTCTGTGATGGCTAATGATGTTGAGCATCTTTTCATATGTCTCTGAGCCCTCTGTATGTCCTCTTTCGAGAAGTGTCTATTCATGACTTTTGCCCATTTTTTAATTGGGATTTTTGTCTTCCTGGAGTGGAGTCATATGAGTTCTTTATATATTTTGGAGATCAAACCCTTGTCCGAGGTATTATGGGAAAATATGTTTTCCCATACTGTGGTTCTCTTTTTATTTTAATACTGTTTTCTTTAGTCCCACACCAGCTCTTTATTTTGATAAGGTTCCGTTTGTTTATTCTTTCCTTTATGTGCCTTGCTCTAGGGGACATATCGTTGAAGATGTTGCTGCGTGGAATGTCTGAGATTTTCCTTCCAATCTTTTCCTCTAGGACTTTTATGTTGTCACGACTTCTATTTAAGTCTTTTATCCACCTTGAATTTATTTTTGTGAATGGTGTAAGTTGGTGCTCGAGTTTCATTTTTTTACATTTAGCCGTCCAGATTTCCCAACACCACTTATTGGAGAGGCTATTTTCATTCCATTTTATGCTTCTGCCCCCTTTGTCAAAGATTAATTGCCCATAGAGACTTGGGTTTATTTCTGGGCTCTCTATTCTGTTCCATTGGTCTATCTGTTTTTATGCCAGTACCAAGCTGTTTGGATTACAGTGGCCTTGTAATACAGTTTGATATCAGGAATTGTGATCCCTCCTACTTTGTTCTTCTTTCTCAAAATTGCAGCTGATATTCGGGGTCATTTATGGTTCCATATAAATTTTTGCAGTGTTTGTCCTATATCTGTAAAATATGCCATTGGTACTTTGATAGGGATTGCATTGAATCTATAAATTGCTCTGGGTAGTGTGGACATTTTGATGATGTTGATTCTGCCGATCCGTGAGCATGGTATATGTTTCCATTTGTTTGTGTCTTCCATAATTTCCTTCTTCAGTGTTCTGTAGTTTTCTGAGTACAGTTCTTTTACCTCCTTCGTGAGGCTTATTCCTAGATACTTTATTTTTTTTGTTGCTATATCAAATGGGATTTTTTCCCTGATTCCTGCTTCTGCTGTTTCACTGTTGGTATACAAAAATGCCTTTGATTTCTGGATATTGACTTTGTATCCCACTGTTTTTGCCAAATTCAATTATTAGGTTGAGGAGTTTTTTGGATTTTCTAAGTACACTATCATGTCATCTGCAAACAATGACAGCTTTGTTTCCCCCCTTACAATTTGGATGCCTTTTATTCCTTTTCTTGTCTGATTGCTGTGGCTAAAACTTCCAGTACTATGTTGAATAGAAGTGGTGATAGTGGGCAACCTTGTCTTGTTCCTGATCTTAGTGGGATAGATTTTACTTTTTGTCCATTGAGTATAATGTTGCCTGTAGGTCTCTCATATATGGCCTTTATTACATTGAGGAATGCTCCCTCTATTCCCACTTTGCTGAGTGTTTTTATCATAAATAGATGCTGTATCTTATCGAATGCTTTTTCTGCATCTATTGATATGATCATGTGATTTTTGTCTTTGCTTTTGTTTATGTGATGTATTACATTTATTCATTTGTGAATATTGTACCATCCTTGCATCCCTGGGATGAATCCCACTTGGTCATGGTGTATGATCTTTTTAATGTATTGCTGGATGCGGTTTGCCAATATTTTGTTGAGGACTTTATCGTCTATGTTCATCAGCGATATTGGTCTGAAGTTTTCTTTCTTTGTTATGTCTTTATCTGGTTTTGGGATTAGGATGATGCTGGCTTCATAAAAAGAGTTTGGGAGTCTTCCCTCATTTAGGATTTTTTGGAATAGTCTGTGAAGGATAGGGGTTAGTTCTTCCTTAAATGCTTTGTAAAATTCTCCTGTGAAACCATCTGGTCCAGGGCTTTTGTGTGTCGGGAGTTTTTTGATTACTGCTTCAATTTCATCTGCTGTTATTGGTCAGTTCAGGTTTTCTGCTTCTTTATTGAGTTTTGGAAGATTATATTTTTCTAAAGATTTGTCCATTTCTCCTAGGTTTTCATATTTCTTGGCATACAGTTCTTCGTAGTAGTGACTTATAATCCTTTGTATTTCTGTGGCATCAGTTGTAATATCTCCTCTTTCATTTCTGATTGAGTTTATTTGGGTCCTCTCTCTTTTTTTCTTGATGAGCCTGCTCAAAGGCTTGTTGATTTTGTTTATCTTTTGAAAGAACCAGCTCCTGGATTCATTGATCCTTAGAATTTTGCGTTTAGTCTCTATCATTTAATTCTGCTCTGATCTTGGTTATTTCCTTCCTTCTACTTGCTCTGGGTTGTCTTTGTTGTTGTTCCTCGAGTTCTTGTAGGCGTAGGGTTAGGCTGTTTGTTTGAAATGTTTCTATCTTTTTTAGGTAGGCCTGTATCACTATGAACTTCCCTCTCAGGACTGCCTTTGCTGTTTCCCATAAATTTTGGGTTGTTGTAAGTTCATTTTCATTTGTTTCGAGAAACTTTTTGATTTCTTCCCTAATCTCCTCCTTGACCCATCCGTTGTTTAATAGCATGCTAATCAATCTCCATGATTTTGAGTGTTTTGGGGTTTTTTCCTTTGGGTTGTTTTCTAATTTCAGACCCTTGTGGTCGGAGAAAACACTTGATATGATTTCAATCTTCTAAAATTTATTGAGGCTTGTTTTGTGGCCTGTCATATGGTCTACCTTTGAAAATGTTCCATGTGCATTTGAAAAGAATGTGTATTTAGCTTCCTTGGAGTAAAAGGCTCTATATATACCAGTTAAGCCTATTTCTTCTAGGGTATTGTTCGATGCCACAATGTCTTTGTTGATATTTTGTTTGGAAATCTGTCCATTTTTGACACTGGGGTGTTGAAGTCCCCTACTATAATTGCGTTGCTATCAATATCTTTCTTGAAGTCTTCCAAAATTTTCTTTATGTATTTGGGTGCTCCTATGTTGGGTGCATATATATTTAAAATGTTTATGTCTTCTTGGTGGATTCTTCCCTTGAGTATTATGAAGTGTCCTTCTGGGTCTCTCTTTATGGCCCTTTTTTTGAAGTCTATTTTGTTTGATATGAGTATTGCTGCCCCAGCTCTTTTTTTCTTGTCCGTTTGCTTGGAAAACTTTTTTCTAGCCCCTCACTTTCAGTCTGTGTAGGTCTTTTGTCCTGAGGTGGGTCTGTTGTAAGCAGCATATGTATGGATTGTGCATTCTTATCCATTCAGCTAGTCTGTCTTTTGATTGGAGGATTTAATCCATTTACGTTTAAGGTTATTATTGATAGGTACTTATTCATTGTCATTTTTCTTGTACCTGTGTTTCTCTCTCGCTCTCTTTTCCTTCCTTTCGTTAAAGCAGTACCTTTAGCATCTGTTGCAGACCTGGTTTGGTGGAGGTGTATTCTTTTAGACTTCTTTTGTCTGGGAAGCTCCTTATTTGGCCATCTATCTTAATTGAGAGCCTTGCTGGGTACAGTAGTCTTGGTTGCAGGCTTCTGGTTCTCATTACTTGGAGTATTTCTTGCCATTGTCTTCTGGCTTGGAATGTTTCCATTGAGAAGTCAGCTGCTAACCTTATTTGGGCTCCCGTGTATGTTACTTCCTGTCTCTGTCTCGCTGCCTTTAAGATTCTCTCTTTGTCGTGGAATTTTGCCATTTTAATGATGATGTGTCTTGAAGTGGGCCTGTTTGGGTTCTTTTTGATTGGGACTCTCTGTGTTTCCTGGGTTTGTGTGAGTTTTTCTCTCATCAGATTCGGGAAGTTTTCCATCATTACTGTTTCAAACACGTTTTGTATCCCTTGCTCTTCTTCTTGTCCTTCTGGTATCCCTATTATATGGATATTATTACGTTTCATGTTGTCCTGCATTTCCCTTAATACCTCTTCATTCTTTCTGAGTCTCTTTTCCTGTTCCTGCTCTTTTTGGGTGTTTTTTCTCCTAGTTCCCCTTGTTTGGTTTTGCAAGTCCTGCCTGGCCCCGGAGCCGCTGGTTGCAAGCTGTTCCCAATTCTTCTGGAGTGGCCAGGGACAGGCCTCCGGTCCCCGAGTTCATACAGTCTCCAATTCCCCTTGATGGAAGCAGCAGCCATCACGGGCTGAGGGCCATTTTTGCACTCACTCTGGTGCTTCAGGCAGACTGCCCTGGGCCTCCGATCCCAGGTGAGCACCGACCTTGGGACTGTTGGGGGTGGGGCCTCTCCAAATAGCCACGGCGTGCCTCTTTTTTCCTATTTTTCCTTTCTGAAAAATTCTTCCTATTTACACCCGCCAGACCAAACAAGCATCTGGCCACTCACACATCCCAATCTGACTCCCTCCCAAGAATCTTGTGTCCGATCCGGCAGCTGCCGGGTCTGGGACTGGAGCCTGCCCTGCTCCCTGAGCTGGTCCCGAGGGGGACCTTTTCGTTCCCAAATACTCTGCTTGCCATCTGAATATTCAATTTCCCCTGTAATCTTGGCCACCAATCATCATATGTGCTCGAATACCGTTGGGTTTTTGCCCTGTTCCTCAGAAAATCAACCAGTGGGCAGGTGGAAGTGGACTCTGTTCCCCCTATCTCGCCGCCATTTTCCTCTCAAAATCTTAGCTTTTATTGATGAAACCTGATATGAAAGGTATTGTAATTATGTATATAATTATATATCTATTTTATATAAAATGGCAATCAATGTAAAGCTTAAAAGTAGGATGATTTTGCTGCATGATAAGAATGATAAGACTCAAATAGGTATAGCTAGTCTCTGCTACTGGTGCGCACCCCTATACTCTTAGCCTACAGGAGACAGTCCTTATTCCATTTTAGTGCACACTGACGGCCCGGGAGACCAGATCATCATGGGCTCAGACCCACCTTTGTCCCGTCGGGGAGTCCCCGGGATAAAGCAGTGCCAAGTAGGTACTTTCTCAGTCGAGTGTCATTTAGGACCAAATACTATGACTTCCCGATGAATCAATCTTGAACGACTGTCAGGTAAGAGAAATCAGGAAACATGGAGTTAGTTGGTTTTACTCACAAGAACCAGCCGAGTTGAAGAACGTTACCTTAGAATAGTTTATTTGCTTAGATGTAAGCCTATTTGAAGTGCATTTTTTCTTTTTCTTTTTTATGAAAGGGCACTTTTTAACTTTTATAGTTCTAAATTTTTTACTGTGATTTTTCTATTGCTATCTATCTCCCTTGTGGAATGCAGTCTTGATCGAGAAAATCATGGCAGCCCTGCGGCCGGGAGAGGGGAGAGTGCAGAGGGGAGGTGGACGGGGGAGACAGGCACCCTGAGTAGATGTGAGAGACCAGTTAGAATGCAGGTTTGGCCCTGGCTGGTGTAGCTCAGTGGATTGAGCACATGGTGTGAACCAAAGGGTCACAGGTTCGATTCCCAGTCAGGGCACATGCCTGGATTGCAGGCCAGGTCCCCAGCGGGACCACACATTGATGTTTCTCTCCCTCTCTTTCTCCCTCCCTTCCCTTCTGTCTAAAAATAAATAAATAAAATCTAAAAAAAAGAAAGAAAGCGGGTTTGACAATCAAACGGACAGAGCCTTTGGACTGGGGCAGATGTGCTATTCATGGAAAAGAGTGTCAGCATTAGACAGACATTGGGAGGCAAAATGGACAGGACTCAGCTAGCATTTGGAGTTCAGGTGAAGGAGGGGAAGATGTACACGGTTAACACCGAGTTTGTGTGTTTGGCAGTGAGCGCGACAGTGCCACTCAGTGACACGGGGGAATACCGCAGGAGGGCCAGGTCTGTGGAGGACTCCAAAACAGACTTTTATTTTTACGAACTCGTGGTCAAAATGGAATACAATAACCAGTATTGAAGTACTCTCCTTAACAGTTGCTTCACCTTGGAAAAAACAGTCAGAGGTAGGGAGATAATTCACGTTTAAAGTATACAGTTTGTAGAATGTGACAACTGTATACAGCTGTTACAAACCACGACAATAAAACCTCAGACAGTTTGCCTCATTTGACAGTGTGCCCTTGCCATTTCCAGTCAAACCGGTCCTTCACTCCCAGAGCCTGGCAGCCACTGAAGACCTCTGTGCCTGCGCTGTGCCTTCGCCGGAATGCCCCTTACATGCTTTCACGTACTGCGCGGCCTGTGGGTCTGCCTCCTTTACCTCAGCGTGCTGACGTGCATCCTTGCGGTCACACGCATCAGTACTTCCTATCGATTACTGTGCAGTAATCCTGTGTGCGGGTGTCTGCTTTTCTGTCATCTGTATACCAGTTGTTGACTTTTTGGGTTGTTTCCAGGTTCGGCTATGAGAGATAAAATTGCTATGGATGTTTGAGTACAGGGTTTGTGAGGACATTTCATTTTCATTTCTGTTCCAAAGAATTCTCTAGGACTAGAATTGCTGCGTTGTGTGTTTAATATCAAAAGGAAGTGGCTGACAGCAAACTCTCAGACATTAGTGGTAGAAGTTTTATTTTTTAAGATTTTATTTATTTATTTTCAGAGGAGAAGGGAGGGAGAAAGAGCAATGTATGGTTGCCTCTCACATGGCCTTCACTGGGGACCTGGCCTGCAACCCAGGCATGTGCCCCGACTGGGAATCGAACCAGGACACTCTGGTTCCCAGCCCGCGCTGCTGGTAGAAGTTTTTTGATTAGATATATCTCCCCGGGCAAGGGAAACAAGAGAAAAAACAAAAACCAAATGGAACCTCATCAGACTAAACTTTTCTGCACAGCAAAAGAAATCATCAACAAAGTAAAAAGGCAACGTACAGAATTGGAGAACATATGTGCAGATACCTCTGATGAGGGCTTAGAATCCAAAATTTAGAAAGCATGTAGAAAACAACACAGAAAAGCAAACAACCCAATTGAAAAATGGGCAAAGGACCTAAACAGACACTTCTCCAAAGAGGATATACAGGTAGCCAATGACATATGGAAAGATGTGCAACGTCACTAATCATCAGAGAGATGCAAATAAAAACCACAGTGAGATACCATCTCACACCTGTCAGAATGGCCATCATCAATAAATCAACAAACAACAAGTGCTGGTGAAGATGTGGAGAAAGAGGAACCTGTTTGCGCTGTTGGTGGGAATGCAGACTGGTGCAGCCACTGCGGAAGGCAGTCTGGAGTTACCTTAAAAAGTGAGAAATGAAAATGCCTTTTCACCCAGCAATCCCACTTGCGGCAATACATCCAAAGGAACCCGAAACACTAATTCAAAACGACATAAGCACCCCTATGTTCATTGCAGGGCTATTTACACTTGCCAAGATATGGAAGCAGCCCAAGTGCCCATCAGTCGATGAGTGCCTAAATCAACTATGGGACATTTACACAAAAAGAAGAAAGAAGAAGAATATTTTACCCTTTGCAACAGTACGGATGGACCCGGCGAACATTATGCTAAGTGAAATAAGCCACAAAGGGAAAGACAAATATATGATTTCACTCATATGTGGAATCTAACGAGCAGACTGAACTACCAAGCAAAACGGAGACAGACTCATCCACGGAGAGCGGGATGGCAGCTGGTTGGGCAGGGAGGTTAGGGGGCGGAGGGATTGAACCGAAAAGAAAAAGGACTCAGGGACAACCGTGTTGTGATTGCTGGGGGGAGCGGGATATAGGGGACTAAATGGTAATGGAAAAATATATAATAAAGATTATTTTTTTAAAGTGCCTGATTTTAAGATGCCCACTCCAGCTTCTTGTGGTTGCTGCTTTTATGATACATCTCTCCCCCCTTCACTGTCAGTGCGTTGCTGTCACCTCTACAGGAGACACAGTTGCATCTTGTTGTTTTTTATAAAACGCAGTCTCTCAGTGTCTGCCTTTGAATTCGATTATTTAATCTATTCACATGTAACGTTCTTACTGACATAGGTGGTCTTAATTTGCCATTGCACCTTTTTCTCTTTCATGTCTTTTCGTTCTTTAGTTCCTCCTTTCCTGCTTTCTTTTGTATTAAGTGGGTATTTTCTAATGTAGCATCTTCATTTCTTTAATGATCTTCTCCCCGTGTGCTGTGGGATACAGCCGTGCCCCTCATCCATCAGGGAAGCACTCCAGGACCTGTAGTGGATGCCTAAAACCGCAGGGGCACCGAGCCCTGAATAGACTCTGTTTCCTTGTACATACGTGCACTTTACGGCTTCTCTTTTGCTTGCGTGGATGGCCCGCATCACTACTCTTGCGCTTTGGGCCATTATATGTACAATAACGGTTCGGGGACACAAGCACCGCCACACCTCAGCAGCCGATCTGATAACCGAGATGCTGACTGAGTGGCTAACTAAAGTCAATTCTTCCTTCCACGTCCCAGGGATTTTGATTTCCGTAGTCTCAGCACACCTTTCACGACAAGAACAGCCAGCGAAGATGAACATGGAAATTTCCAATGGTGTGTCAGCATGGTGCAAATGCTTAGAATTGAGTTAAGAGTCTGCTTTGTGAAAGTATAGGGCTGAGTAGGAGAAGAGCAGCAGCTCTTAGTCGCACATGGATTGTTCTTCAGATTACACCAGGGAATACTCGGTAAAAAGTCCGCAGGGCGTTAACACGGTTGCCTGTGGCCCGTCGCTTTGCATTCCATGCCCTGTGCACACAGTACCGGGTCTCCTTTCTAACGCCCTGAATGTATGCCTTCGGTCTCTGGAGCTCTTGGGACGTGGCGTCCCGTGTAACACGCAGAACAGTCCCAGAAGGTGGGGCGCATCATTATCCCCATTTTACAGCTAGAAAACAGGGACAGCAACGTTAGGATGAATACGATTGGACTCCTTTCTTGTTTTATCACCATCTGTTGCTGTCTGGGTCCTTCTGGCTGCACCCGTCCCGTGCTACCTTCTAGTTCTCTGAGGACCTTCCTGGTGCCCTTTGTGTGCAGACCCAGGGGCCGCCTGGAACTGTGAGCACAGGGGAGGCCTTGGTGGGTGCACTGCAGGAATGCAGCCCAGCGTTGATTTCTGAATCTTCCCCGATGACCCCCGAAGAGACTTCCTGGGAAGTCACAGCAGCCTCTCACCCTTCCTCCTCAGAACTGCTAATGATGAGCCCCAGTGACCCGAACCCCAGTCCTGGCACCTACTACCCTGTCCCAGAGGGGCTGCTCCAGCAGCGGTACCCAGCGGAGAAAATCCTGGGCCAGGGGGCCGTGGGAAAGGCCGGCGTCCTCTCAGGAAGAGCACGTTTCTTGGACAAGTGCAATGGAGACCCCTCCATCAGAATCCCTTCCTCTGCTGATAGAGATCAGAATAGATTTAGGTGTGAAAGCCCACACTGCCAGAACTGTAGGTGGCATGTCTGTGGCGTTCCTGCAGAGGGGAAGGAACCCCACATCCTTCTTCCTGGGAGGGCCTTGTACACAGCCTGAATGGCCTGAGCCTCAGCGAGGGTACTGACCCATCGGCCCGGTTTTCTGCCGCACGGGGTGTCCGACAGCGGCAGGGAGAGGAGAAGCTCCAAGTGGAGAGGCAGCAGGAAAGCAGAAGACCGTTTTGGTGTCTGTGAAAACCACGCTTAAAAGACAACTCACAGTCATACCTCACGTGATCGAGATCTGGACATACTCCACACGGCATTGCCGGATCCTGCACGTGGATTCATTGTAGGGACCAAACAGTAAGCTTGTAGTCTGAGGAGTAACTCAACTGCGTTATGATTGAAAGTCCCCTCAGCGCTGATCCGGTCCCGGGACGGTCCAGACCTTTCCTTCCTAGAGTCGGACCACTCTGGGGAATTCGGAGGCCCGGGAGACTGCGTCCCATGGCCCCAACTCCTGTATTCTGGCTCCCGTGATGCACGTTGTCCCCTTCACAGCCCGGTCTCTGTCTTTCCTCCCCTCGCTGTTCTCACTGAGATGTGCAGTGTGTCTGCAGCGTGAATGCCTCGCGGATGCCCACGTGCTTCTGTGCCGTTTTGTTGACCGCGTCCATGAAGGAGTCCCGTGGATGCTGAAATGCACGTTTGCTAGTACGAGGTCGGGTTCAACAATTTAAGGCTAAGGACGTGTGGGAAGGGGTGTGCAATTGGGATGTGGCGATTCACCGTTGCGTTCTTCGGGTAAGCCATTATGAGTATGAGCTAAATGCAGGTCAGCGTTTCCCTGGTCCTTAGCAAGAGTACCGTTCCCCTCTGAAGGAGTTTCAGATGGAGTACCTCATCCTCGGTACCAAACACATAGACGTGTCAAAGGGAAGTGACTTCTGAATTCAGGTTTGTGTATCCACATGGGGTTGTTTTTCTCAGATCTCAGATCCCTACATGTAAATCCCAGAGCAGCAGATCCCAGTGGATCAAGAGGAGGAGATTCAGAATGGGGGGAGGAGGCAGGGCTCCAGAGCACACGGTCAAGTACCGTTGATGGCCCTGCGGCAAGAACAGCGCTCAGATCTTCCGTGTGGAGCGCATGGCTGAGGGCTGAATCCCGCTGTCCATTGAGAGCTGGAAGCACTCTGTGCCCACAGTAGGGGTCCCGCAGGGTGGTGCTGGTGCCCCTGTCCTGGGGCTCCAGGGCCCATTCCTTGCTGCCTGTTGTCCCAGGGATGGTGAATGTGAACGCAGTTCCGTGCTGCCGCGGGAGAGCCAGATGTGACTCAGTTATTAAGAGTGGGGATTTGGACATAGTGCCTTTTCACATGAAGAGGGATGAATGAGTAAATCTACCTCCCCATGTCCCCCAGAATCCGATGATGTGTACCCAGGAAGTGACCCTGCAGTTCTTCTGAAGTGAAAATAAATTCTGCATTCTGGCCCTGTTCCTCTCCGTGGTCCCCAGAGCTGCATTGCTGCAAAAATGTATGACGTCTGCACACACAGCTGACGCGAGAATCTGAACTTTTGAACTCATCAGAGAGACTGGGAGCTCCGTGGAGCCGGCCGGGCTTGGCGTGCACCCGCAGGGGAGAAGGTCAGTAGAGCAGGGCTTGTCTTTCTTGAAACCCGAAGGCCGAACTTCAGCCCGGTCATCTGGGCTGTGTGGTGAGCGGGCCTGACGTGGCGTCTCCCTTTCATTGATCGTTTTCGAGGTGTCGGAGAACATGCTACAGACATCCAGATGTCAGCCGCTTTCATCCTTTCCCACAGATCCTCATCGAGCAAGACTTCCGTCCCAGTTCATGAGGTGGGACAGCAGAGGACTGAGAAGGCGGGGCCCGTGCCCAGCTGGCAGAGGGCGGAAGGTGAGAGCCTCACTCCCAAAGCCACACCAGGTGAGTCCTGCCAAGCAGAATCAACAGTGTGCCACTCCTGAAGGTTTCCGTGGTCTGCTCTCGCCTGCCCCCTGCAGGCTGGCCTGGCTGTTGGGGTGGTGGAAGGGGAGGACTGGCAGAGCCACCCCTGCCCTGGACGGTTGGGCCTGTCATCAAGGAGGCAGATCTGAGGCACACAGATGTGGCAGAGGGTGCGTCATGGGGTCCCCTGTGCGGACTGGTGGCCAGGAGAGAGGACTGCGAAGGATGGGCAGGGGTGAGGGGTGATGTGACATGGTGGGGGCGTGCTGAGGGCCGTGCTAATTGCTGACTTTGCTCCCTCACGGAGCCTGGAGAACGGGTGGGCGGTGGGAACCCAGGGAGTCAGAGGCCGCCCCTCTTGCCAGCTAAAGGTTTTGTCCCCCTACCAAGTGCAGGGTGTACAGGAGATGTGGGGTGACATCAGAGACTGCATGCGGTCCCAAGTTACAGACCAGGAGCCGGAATCCATTGCTGTCCAGACATGTGCAGCATGTCGAGTTCTAGACCAGAGATTGAGCCAGAGGCACCAAGAGCCAAGAAAATAACGGGACTGAGTGGGGTAAAATGTAACACATGAGTCAGCTTATGTGAAAGGCCCCTTTATGAGTCTGTGCTTTGGGCGCTTCAGTGAGGAACAGGGGGGCTGGGCAATCCAGCAGTGGGAAATAACTGGCCTGTGCTTCTGGCCTCTGCACAGGTGGGATATGCATCCACTCCCAGATCCCCACAAAGGGGATGCAGATCCAGGGGTGCAGGCAGGTTGTTGCAAGTGCAAGAGACTCCCAGATCTCAGGCCACCCAGAAATAGCTGCAGCGTATGCTCTGGGATGAAAGAGCGGGGTCCAATCCACAGAGATAACTGCCATTGCTCCCGGGCAAGATACCAAGGAGGCAAGGTTTTCAGTGCGGAGTCCAATGAACAGAGCAGTACAACCACAGTGAGGCACAGCTCAGCCAGCTCCTGTGCCCAGACAATGGACTGAATACCCGGGTAATGCTCCACTCACTTTTTTGCACCACAAAGGGCGGGGGGAGAAAAGAGTTCGTGGCTCCACACTGCCACTTGCTGACTGGAGAAGAAAGACACCATCATTCTTGGCAGTTAATGCCCATTTTCCGCCAAATTTCGAAAGTAAAACAAAAACACAGGAGCTGAATTCTCCATACACCACACACAATGAGAGCTGTGGTCAGAAGAGGCTGAGACGGCCTAAGACACCCCGCACACAACACCAGCTCCACTTCTTTCTTAGTCCCGCGCTCAGAACCATAGCAACTTTAGCTGAAGTCCCAGGTCCAGAGCCCGCCCCAGAGCATGTGAGCTGCCTTGCTAGTGGTTGGCTCTAGGTCCTGGGGAGAAGGAAAGGTGGGGGCCTCACCAGTTTCCCAGCCCGCCTCACCAGTCTCCTCTGGGACCCTGTTCCAAACTGTCAGCTGCTGGACAGAACCTGTGATGTCCAGGTCCTTTTGCGCAAATCCCTGTAGCCAAGCTAGTGGGGAATGTTCCAGTTCCCAGGTCACTCTGTGCCCGCCTTACCTCTGAACACCCTGGGCCCTTGACACAATCACCTCCTGTCAGCCTCCATCCTTGGGAAACCTCCTGGTGACATCAGGACCCATGAGCTCTCTCAGGCCCCCTGGGAGCCTCTCCGACCTCACGTAGTTTCTCCTCCTGATCACCGAGCATCAGTCACCCTGCAAGCAGTTGGGCCTTCTACCTCAGGAAACCACCTGCCCCCCTTGATGTCCCTTCCAGCATTCCTCCATGCCACCACCTCAACACTGTCCACTGTAAACCAGCTCCTCCCCCCAGTCCCTCTGCTTAAACAGCATTCACTCTCTTGGGGGCCCCCGATCGGGTGGACCCCATAGCCTCACTCACCTTCCACCAGGCCCCACCATACCCAGCCTACCCAGGGCTCTCAACGCCTCTTGGACGCACCTCTCTTGGTCCTCCCTCCCCTCTGCTTCACACTGTCCTGCTGTGCTCCAGTAAGGGACACAGCCCTGCCTGTGTGTGAGCACCTGAGCCTTGATAACAAAAATGTGTGATTTTACTGAATTGTTCACTTAAATCCTTGGCAGAGGAGCAGCATCTCTCACTTTCCCCCTCATCCGACCTGCACCACTAACTCCCTCCCGAGTAGCCCTCATCCACTGCACTGCAGAAGACAGGCGCAATGAGGTGTGTGCCTTGTTGGAGGTTCCCACGACCAATCTGCCTGGTTTTGCCGTGACATTCTCTACTGGCCCTGGGCGTTCCTGCTCCTGCCTGCAGCCGGCCCTCACCTGTGCTGCGCACGAAGCCCCACAAAGGGGACTGAGAAGCAAATAGTCTGTGGACAAGTTGAAGGAATTTCACTTTGCGCACCATGCATTCATGTGCCACTAGCTGCAGACTCCCATGTGGGAAGGGAGTTGGGTCTCCCCCATTTGGTGTGGGATGGTCCCCTGTGCAAACACCAACCGGTATTTCAGGGACTACTTCTAAGTACAGGAGCACAGCCCTCACTGGGTGGGAGGGGAGGGGTGGCTGCAGACACCAGTGGGCATGCCCAGGGCCAGCGGGGAGTGTCAGGGGAGACACAGGTCCATTGGGTTTGGGAAGCAGGGGGAGCCCTACCTCAGTGCTTCTGTGTTCTGCATATGTTATTAGGAAAGCTCATTGGATTGCCAGAGGGTTGCTAGGGAGGAAGGCAGTGGTGTTGGTAGGAGGAACGTGAAAGTGAGAACCAATGCCCTTCTAGTGAGGGACTTAAGGAAAGTAAGGAAGGCTGACATTGTCCTCAGGAGTGCTCCAGCCAGGGACCTGCTCTGTCCTGGGGCACAAGGAGTGACCTGGAGCAAGCCGGCAGACCAGAGCAAGGCAGGTATGTGAGGGGGAGCTGATGTCCTGGAAGAGGCTGCGTAAGGAGGGGCCTTTCGGATGGTGAGCAGGCTGTGGGGTCCACACCAGGTACCCCTGACCTTGAAGTCTGTCTAGGGGAGGCCTTACAGCCGGGGTGTCAAACTCATTTTCACTGGTGGCTGCATCAGCCTTGCAGTTGCCTCCAAAGGGCCAAATATAATTGCAGCTCCTTAGCAGTTAAGAAAGTTACATGTATACGGTCCTAAAATTATTTCAGGCCCTTAAAGGCAGCCATGCGCCTGATGTGGCCCTCCGTGAAAATGAGTTTGACACCCCTGCCTTAGAGGAAGGGTGCTGGAAGAGCTGGTCATGGCGTTGAGGTGCTGATAGAGGAGAATGCCAGAAACAGCTGTCACAGAGGGGCTTCGTGTCCCCGATACGGGGGCATGAGCTTTGGCACAGAGATGCAGGGTGGAGAGGAAGGGAAGAATGTGCCCGAGGACATGGAGGCTCAGTGTGGACAGGGTCATGCTCATGGGCCCCGAGTTCCAAAAGTGGTTCGAAACAGTGAGCACCCTGGGAGAAAACGTCACAGGATCCTTGCTTAAGACCTCTGGGGTGTGGTGGGGGTTGGAAACTGGCGAGGCCTTGTGCGGAACACTGAAGAAAAGTCTGGTACAGGTACTGGTGGGGGGCGATGCGGAAGTGGTTCCACAGCACTAGCGGTGCCTGTGTTTGACTCCATCAGCTGGTACTTTGTAGCTGCTTCTAGGATTAAACGTACACTGAGGCTCCCACCGGGACTGGCCGGGATACTGGCAGAGACTTCCTTTGGCTCCAGCACGCATGCCCAGAACCCGCCAATGGCAGGGAGGGAAGCACCAGCTTGTGGGAGGCAACTTTCAGGGCAGCCTGGACATCTGGCTGCAGGTTCCCAGGGCACCGCCGGGGAAAATGGCCTTGCTGGGGTCTTCTGGGCAGGCTCTTTTCCATTCGCTGTTACCCACCATCACTGCCCTGGACTGCAGCAGCCACTGGGGCCTCTGACTGTACAGGCAGCCTCAGAGGAAACGACATCACTTCCTTTCTGTTCAGCGCCTCCTGTTTCTCTGGGCAGCAGAGGGCAGTGGTGCATCGTGCAATGGCCAGACCCGATCTCCCCCGCCCT
This sequence comes from Micronycteris hirsuta, assembly GCA_004026765.1. NCBI lineage: Eukaryota > Metazoa > Chordata > Mammalia > Chiroptera > Phyllostomidae > Micronycteris > Micronycteris hirsuta. The sequence goes on from PVJI01019278.1 coordinate 24,352, forward strand.
TCCTGCTCAGAAAAAAAACGAACCCGACTGTTTTCCTTCATTCCTACTTAGGCTGTGGACCAGTGTAGGCTCTGTGGCCACCTTGTCTACTAGTTTTTCATTAGGATCCCAGTGAAACTTGGATTCTACACAAAGAAACGCTTTGCTTTTCCAATTGCCTTTTCTTCTAGGTTGCCACCTAGGGCGCTTAGCAACCTGTATTTCGGCTTCTCTAAATTGGGTCCACAGTGTCTTCCCCAGCTCATTGGTGATGCATGGTCCTTTATGTCTGTAGACTTCAGTTCTGCCATTCCCTCCGACCTCCTTATAGAAGATGGGGGGTCACATGGACTAGAGTGTGTCAAATCACAGGCCCGTTGTTGCAGGACAGGTCGGGCCCTCAGTGACTCTGCCTAACGTGGCTGTAGTGTGTGTGACCTTGACGCCATGCAGGAAAGATCCACAAGGGGAATCCAGGTGACTATGTGGACACATTTATTGCAGCTGGAAACAGCGAAAGAAGGAAGGGTTTCGCCCAGAACAGGGGTGTCAGACTCATTTTCACCGGGGGCTACACCAGCCTCATGGGTGCCCTCAAAGGGCCGAATGTCATAGGCTGGAGTCGCTCAAGAAACCAGATGGAAGCAGCGCACTAAGGAGCGGGGTTTATTAGCGGGGAATAAGAAGGAAAGTGGGGCCAATCCAGAGAGGTAGGGACTTGAGGGGGAAAGTGGGGAGAGGGCAGCCAACCTAGGGAGGTTGGGGAGCCAACCAAGGGAGGTTAAGACCCACTAGGTTGTTCTTAGGGCCGGGTTTTTAAGTGCAAAATCCCAGGAAGGGTAACTGCTTGGAGCTTCAGAGTCTCATTGGCTAGAGCTGGTTGCTGGGTGCCATTTCTGCTGACCATTCTTCTTGATACATCTTGTCAGATTGAAGTTACAGCTGCATCCTGTTATGCCGGAAAGGCCGACCCCAGACCCCAATCTTAGCCGGGCACCCTTTGTCCTGGGTAGGGTCGGCAGGCAGTGTCCCAGTGAGCCATTTTCCCAGGCTACAGTTTTCCTCGACACAGTTTTCCCGCCTGGTGATTTCCATTCCTCCTAGGCCTACTTGGATCTGTCAATTTCAACTCCTTAACCATTATGGAGTAGTTACATGTATGCAGTCCTAACATTATTTCAGCAGTTTGAAGGCAACCTGGAGGCTGATGTGGCCCGCGGTGTACATGAGTTTGACATCCCTGGCGTAGGAAAAGCAGCAGGAGCGCCTAGGCAGGGGTGCCTTAGCTCACTGGCAAGTCAGACAAAAGGAGGATTTGGGGACAGGTTCACAGGATTAGCCTGGGACAAGCTGCCAGCTGTCCATTGCCTTGGAGTTTAGGAGACCCAGGCCTGGGCAGAAAGAAGTGCAGGGTGGGGGCCTGGGGGTGTACAAAGGAAGGGGAGAGGCTCAGGCTGCTCCCCACAGGGAGAGCACACCCATTGGATCCTTTGCCTTCAGGCCCTTACCTCTGTCTTCCAGGCAGGAATGTCAGGGGAGGACTGAGTAGAGTCTGCATCAGGTTTCCAGGTGTGCCCTTTTAGGGTGGTGGTCAGTGGAGACCCCCTCCACTGATTGCTCAGTGACAGGGCAGGGGGTGTTTAATCACTGCAGTGGGTTCTGGTATTGCCCTGCTAGTTTGGCTGCTTTTCTGGGCCTGGAGCTGGAATACAATCCAGGCCTTACTCCTATCTCAGGGAGCCAGGGTTCCCCAGGGGGGCCAGGTCCTCCTTTTCCCAGCTGTGGCCCCTTCAGGTCACTGGGGCCTACAGCCCTGCTGACCTTCTGCTCCTGGCTGTGAATGGTTTGGCCACCTCTCTCAGTTTCCCTGCTCCACTGGCCAAGGCATCTTCCTAGCTCCTCCCTGTCCTGTCCCACTATGACCCAAAACTCAGCTGAGTTCAACTGTGGGAGTCTTTCCAGGAGGACCCTGCCCTGCACCGTATACCCTGCATAGAACCTGGATTCTGCAAACGCATCCTAAGTGACTTGGACGAGTGTTTAAAAGCCAGAGTCACCCTGGCCTGCTACCTTGGATGACTCAGTGGGTCAGGCACTGAGAGCCAGGGTCCTACTGGAATAACCCTTTCATATTATTAAAGAATAATATACTGAACACGTACTACGGGGCCCAACGGCGGCCGTCTGACGGTGAGCAGTGTCCATGTACCTGCCCCACCGACTGCAGTGGTCTCTCTCTCCCCAAGTGCAGCTAATGGTTGTGAGTCCGCTTTGGCAGGCCTCACATACCTGCAACCACGTCTCACGTTTCTTACCCAAAACTTACTTTCTTTTTTTTTTAAAGATTTTATTTATTTATTTTTAGAGAGAGGAGAAAGGGAGAAAGAGCAATGTATGGTTGACTCTCACATGGCCCTCACTGGGGACCTGGCCTGCAACCCAGGCATGTGCCCTGACTGGGAATCAAACAGGGACCTTTTGGTTCCCAGCCGGCACTCAATCTACTTAGCTACACCAGCCGGGCCAAAACTTTCTTCTTAAAGACTACTGAACACAAGTACTCTGAACTCTTCCATACCTGCTACTTTTTGACGCTTGAAGGTGCCCTAGGATTGGACAGGAAGATCTTCCCCTACACTTTCTTCCTGTAGTCCTCCTGGGGGGCCTGGACCAGGGCTCCAGAGAACTCCCTCCCTGTTCCAGCTCTGCCAGCCTTCCCGTTTCTGCTCTCTAAATTCTTTGCTTTCTGGACCTTTTCTCTCTTCAGTGCTAAGATGAGGGTTGAGCTAAGTTACTGGGTGAAGCGGAGGGTGCACCTAGGAAAGGGTGCTGTGCGAGCCCCTGCTCCAAGTACCGAAACTCGTTTGTGTCCTGGTGTGTATAGGGATTTATTCCAGGAAACGTTTATCTTTCTTGGACAACCACTTTGATATCCTCTGGTCCTTGTGATGTCTAAGATGTCCTCTGTGTGAGTCCCGCCCACCCGGGAGGGACAATGCAGAGGAATGACAGCATAAACAGGCATGGACTGGGCCATCCTCCGGACTGCCAGACACTGAGAGTGGCTGCAAATTGTGGGTCCGGAGATCTCAACTGACTCTGCCAGGGCTTGTTTTCATGAAAATGATCTTTGGAAGAGAAACTTTCCTCTTTTTTCAAGGTAATGTAGTTTACCTCTGTCGCGGATTTCGTCCCACAAAATCCGTGGGGGGGACCGCACCGATTGCGTGAATCAAACTCACCCAGAGACAGGCTTGGAGAATAGAGTCCGGCAGCCACGGGTCTTTCCCTCCATCTTGGAAAAAGGCCCCAGGCGTAGCTCAGTGGGGCTTTTTATTAGAAGCTTTAGGACACATTTACATTGGATTGATTATTCATGGCCTTATGCAGAACAGGGGTTTTCAGTTGGGTCAAGAGGATATATGGGAAGGGAATAGATAAGGGGTAGGTTTACTCAGTTACAGAGCATTAGGATGTAAATTCAGGTCCGGTGGCAGACAGGACCAGGGTAGTACATTAAACAGGAGACAAGTAAATTGAGGGTAAGCTAATTAGGGCTGTTAACTATTAGGAGGCAGAGAAGTATTTCATGGACTCATTAACTTAAGTCTCTTGACTCTGGGAGGGAGAGACTCATCAAGTCAGAATTTCTTAAGATACATTTTTGCCAAATTTCCATTAGAGAATTCCTTTTCCACTAACATAATTTTTACGCTGGCCCGCATGGAAGTGTTCCTTCACGCGGAGCCGAGCTCAATACGTGGAATACCCAGTGCTGTGTGTTTACATGCATGTGGAAAGAATTCCCACATCCTCGGTTACTGAAGACACTGGCCTGTGCCCTGAGTTCTGTAGCTGCATGGCCTGCGACCTCTCCAACAACCGAGCTCCATAGAAATGTGAGTCCTGTTTTTAGCTTCATAAGTTCTTCATGAAATACATTTTCCAAATAGCAAGGCAGACTTTTTCCTACACAGGCTAAGTAATGGCACCCTTTTAGGTGTATTATGTAGGCACAGACACCATTCGTTTTCCATCAAGGGATGTAGGGACAGTATTTAGCACCCCAGTTATTCACCTGTGCTCTTTGCTGCCACAAAATCCCGTGGCTGAGGTGTCCTGAGTGCAACGCGTCAGGCTCTCCTTCCACGGAGGCCTTTGTATGTAGTGTGGTGCCATTCAGGACCGAAACCTCCTCTGGCACGTGGTGTAGTTATCTGCACTTTCAAACGTTATCCCCACCTCACAGATGAGAAGTGAAAAAGAAATTAAGAAGTGGGGCTTAAAGCAAGCAAAGCTAGGGTCTCTTCTAAGGATTTGAGCCTGTAGTCTCTTAGACAAGATGAACTCCTGGACAAGGTGAAGTCCTTCCTCATCATCCAGTTCCTTTCCCAGAGGGAACCCAGAGATGATGTACACGGTTCAGGAGCTGAGTCAGAAAGGACCCCTGCAGCCCGGCTGGTGTAGCTCAGTGGATTGAGCGCGGGCTGGGAACTAGAGGGTCCCGGTTCGATTCCCAGTCGGGGCACATGCCTGGGTTGCAGGCCAGGTCCCCAGTGAGGGCCAAGTGAGAGGCAACCATACATTGCTCTTTCTCCCTCCCTTGTCCTCTCTCTGAAAATAAATAAATAAAATCTTTAAAAAAAAAAGAAAGGACCCCTGCAGCCAGTTGAAGGAGCAGTCAGTTCCCTGCTTGTTGTGCTACCAAACGCGTGAATCATACTCACCCAGAGATACGCTTTGAGGAGTTCCGATGCCATGGGTCTTTCCCTACATCTTAGAAAGGCCCTGGGCATAGCTAAGCCGGGCTTTTTATTAGAAGCTTTAGAACATATTTACATTGGATTGATTATTCATGGCATTATGCAGAACAGGGGTCTTCCCCTGGAGTCATACAGATACAGGGGATAGATACCTGGTAGGTTTACTCAGGAAGGTAAACATTAGTGCAGGTAGGAATTCCAAGCAGCCATTACCATAATCCCCTTGACTGGGGGGGCGGGGTAGGGTCCCAGCAAGTTAATAAATTTTAAAAAGCATGTTAACCCATTTTCCCTTCAAAGAATTCTTTTTTCACGGGCATGGATCATGCCGGCTCACAGGAGAATAGTTTTTTCACCCGGAGCCAAGCTCAGACGCGCGTGATTTCCGGTGCTACAATTCTCCAGGCGTGTGTGGAAAGAATTCCTACATCTCCCCCTGTTTTTTAATGAGATTCTTTTCCACGGGCATGGATTACACCAGCCCACACGGGAGTAGTTCTTCATGCGGAGCCGTGCTGAATACATGTGAAATCTCGGGATGGCATTTCTCCATGTATGTGAAAAGAATTTTTACATCTCCCCTTGTTTTTCTTATAAAATTTTAGAAACCGAATTGGTTTAATAAGATTTGCTACTCCTGCTATTCTGTCCTGACCATCGCTTGGATGATCTGTTTCAACAGGACAGCACTGCAGGGCTTGAGATTTGACCAAATGTTCCTGATAAGCAGTATTCTTAGTAAAATGAAAAGAGAAAAAATGAAATTACACATGGAGTTTTGAATTAATTTCACTTCTACCTACCATCATCTTTGTTTTGTTTTTTTCTTTGGTTTTAGAATCCTCGTTTCCCCTTTTGTCCTTATTATTTCAAGTACTCGTTTTAAAAATCATTAGAAGTCCTTATGTGAATTCTTATCGATGATGTTCCATGAGGAGGATTGCAAATAACTGGGATTAAACATAGGAAAGTCTAATGCATCTCACAAAGCTGAACACTGTGTTCAGACAGTATGACACGGACTTTACCTCTGAGCTGGCACATTATGAACTCTCGGCCTTGGCATCTCCGGGAAGGACAGCGCGGCCACAGGCCTCTGTCCCTGATGGAAGCAGTGAGGCAGTACGTGTCAGCCTGTAGGTTTCTCTGCAAGTCACATTATTGGAGATTGATTGAAAAAGTTTGCCGTATCATTATTTTTTATATTTCCAAAAGCAGGTAGGGGTACTGGGACACACATTTGACTCAGTATGAGCCAGGTTGAGTTCAAAGAAGATGTATAAGCTCATGTCAACCACGAAACCTGCACACTTGTATAATGGGTACAGAGCAATCACAAGATCTTTAAAATGAAGGTGACATGGAAAACATGTTGAGAGCGCTGGGGTTTCTGATAATTACTCTTCTGTCTCCCCCAAAAGGCTACCATGGGAAGAATATTTATACCCTGAGGGGAAAATAATGGAGTGCGTACATAGGACCCATCTCAGTGGGGCTTCTGACTTCTCAGGCCCACTGGACAGGAGCCAGGGAGCAGCTGGCCCTCACCATGGGGACAAGACAGTTGGGCTGCTGGAGGACAGACAAAACTAGGGCATTTCTGCTGTTAGACAGACGTAAACAAAAGCAAAGCAAAAACAGAGGCACTGTCCTTAGGGAGGTTACGGTTTGGTATTTCCCTTTCAAATAGGAGTCGGGTTATTTCTGCTTTCTACCTCAGTTGTCAATATAGTACTTACAGTCTTTAAGACTATGTATACTATTAAAATGATAAATGAATGAGAATCATTCAAGTCCTTTCAAATGAGTTTTACAACAGCTACTTCACCCCCAAAACCTGAGCTTCTAAACACAAGTTGAATCACACCGCCAGCAGAATCTCATTGTGTGTGCATTGCACCTTTCCGGGCAGGAAGACCAATAAAGAAATGGTCATGGGAGGGTGACCAGAGGGTGGTTTACATCACTCTTTTTTATTGTCCCCACTGAGATTTGAGCGACCTGGTAACTAAAAGGTATGCTGATAAAAGCCCATGCAAAGAGCCTTCACACAGTCAGAAACAGGTGATACCAAGGAACCAAGGCGCCCAGTTTCCAGTAGGGACTCCAATCAATGCAGCAGTTCAGCCACGGGAATTAGGGGCCGCCATCTTTGGTGCCCAGACTAAGGACCGAATACCCAGAAGTGGCATCAAGCACTTTTTTGGAACACAAAAGGCGGGGGCACAAAAGCCTTCCTGGTACCACTCTGCCACCTGCTGACCAGAGAAACTGCACCGTCTTTTTTTTTTTTTTTTTTTT
>PVJI01019279.1:0-31399 GCA_004026765.1 Micronycteris hirsuta
TACCTTTTATGCTACTTATTCTCTGTACTTTTTCCCCTCTCTCCCCCTTCCACTCCCCTGTTGATAACCCTCCATGTCTTATATAAATCCCTTTAACATTTCATATAATAAAGGCTGGGTGATGATGAAAGAGAATTTCCCCAATCTGGCAAAGGAAATAGACTTCCAGGAAGTCCAGGAAGCTCAGAGAGTCCCAAAAAAGTTGGACTCAAAGAGGAACACACCAAGGCACATCATAATTACAGTACCCAAGATTAAAAATAAGGAGAGAATCTTAGAAGCAGCAAGAGAAAAGGGGACAGTTACCTACAGAGGAGTGCCCATAAGACTGTCAGTTGATTCCTCAAAAGAAACCTTTCAGGCGAGAAGGGACTGGAAAGTATTTGAAGTCATGAAAGGCAAGGACCTATATCCAAGATGACTCTACCCAGCAAAGCTTTCATTTAGAATTGAAGGGCAGATAAAGTGCTTCTCAGATAAGGTCAAGTTCAAGACACCGGCATTTTAAAAAGCTTCCTCCCATGATCCACTCTTGGGTGTCAGTTCCACAACAACCATTATATTAGACGGGAAGTTCTCGAAGGACAAAGACTGTATTTTCTTCTAGTCAACTAACATTTATTGAGCATCTACAATGGGCCAGGAACTGCAGGACCTGGCCATAGGGGAGTTAAGAAGAGGGGAATCATTCCTGCCCCCATGGTAGTTTCATTGGGGAGTCAGGCACTAGAAATAATTATAGTTAATTAAACATTTACAACTGATTTAAGAACTACAAAGAAAAGCACAAAGTTCTATATCCCAAGCCCTGGGCCCAGCACAATACATATACATCATAAATATCTGTCCATCATCTGCTGTTCTACAGGTTATCTGCATTGGAATGCCCAAGTATATTCTGGTAATAGTTACTAGGCAAGAAAGACAATCAGATAATGTTGGGGAACCCTGGTTTAGGCAAAGTCAAACAGGTTTTTTAGTGAAGAATTTCTCCAGATGCTAACATGCTAATGGGCACTGTGGATCTCTAAAAGAGTTCTCTGGTGTGCGCGGGCACTGCTCCCGTCAGCGTCCCTAGGAGCTAATCACCTGGGACGGCTCATTTGGGAGCACTTTAATACTTTTCTAAGTCTTTCAGGTTGAATGTCAATGCTTCCATCTGAAGAAGGAAAGTGTCCTTCTCTTCTGTTGCAGGCAGCTGGGCCCTGGAGAGTCTGGTGCTGACCTGGGTTTTCTCCGATAACACAAGCCTGCTCCTGTGCCCAGGGAACACCATGCCACCTAGAAACGGAGAACAAGGGTAGCAACAAACAGCCAGAGGAGTGCTTACTCAGTGAAGATGAAAGGGCTTCAGATGCATTCAAGATCTGAAGATGCAGAAATAAGTGCTGCCATCGGAGTGTCTGGTGACTTTGCTTGGCACCACCTGGGATTCAAGGTCAGAGCAAGGGCACAGACTGTCTGATGGCCTTCTCAGAGGTTTTGGCCACTGGCATACTTGGTGGTAGGAACAGGAAACACTCTCTGGGCTGTGCACAGTGCCATGAAACCTGGCAGCAAAAGTTGATCCCTGGAATTACCCAAACTGAGAATACAGACCCATTGTTCCCATGTTAGGTTGCATGAGCCATATTTACACTAAAACATTATTTGCTATGTATCTGAAATTCAAATCTAACTGGTCATCCTGCATGGTTTTTTTTTGTTTTGTTTTGTTTTTGTTTGTTTGTTTTTTTGCTAAATCTGACAGCCCTCCTTTGGGGCTAACCTGCTCTGCCTACTATGAGTTCTGCCTTGGGGTGCCAGCCTTTGAATACAAAGGGCTGAGGAGGCCACTCTGAGGATGCCATCCTACCCAAGCTGGTGGAAGCCCAGTCCAGATGCTGTGCAGATGTGCAGGACAGACCTTGCCAGGAGGCACTCCTGCTGCTGCCCTACTTGGCCAGAACCCACGGCTGGTGAGCAGGTCAATTCCACAATTCTCATTTCCAAACCAGAAAAAAAGATGAGTTCTGTTCACAGTTTCCTGTGGTGCGGAAGAGACTAGAGCAGTGATTCTTAAGCAAGGGCAATTTGGCCATGTCTGGAGACAGTCTTGTTATCACCTCTGGGGCTGAGAGGCAGCGTTACTGGCCTCTGGTAAAGGCCAGGATAAACATCCTACAATGCACAGGATGGCCCTCACATCCAAGAATTACCCAAAATGTTAGTAGTGCCGAGGTCCAGAAATCCTGGACTAGAGGACCCTACCCACATTCCAGAAGCAAGGCTGACCCCGGGCAAATTTGTGAAGAGGAAAAGTTTTAGTCTACTCCTGAACTCTTTCCTTCCCTCAACCCCCACTTGACAAAGAGTCCAGTGTCCTATGTGGCCCTTGGGTCCTTTGGTTGAGGAAAAACAACATCTGCCTACTGCATCTTAATTTTTTAAAAGATTTTCTTTATTTTTATTTAGACAGGAGGGAGAGGAACATCTATGTGAGAGAGAAACATTGATCGGTTACCTCTCATACATGCCCCAGGGCTCAAACCCACAATGCAGGCCTGTGCCCTGACCGGGAACCGAACCAGCAACATTTGTGTTGCAGAACAACACCCAACCAAGTGAGCCGCACTGGTCAGGGCTGCACCTCAATTTTTATTACACTGTTCATGGCTTAATATACTAACTTTTCAAGACATATTTCTTTTCAAGAGAGGGTGTGGTAGACACTGCTACTCCCCCACTTCAGAGGTAATCTCCCCTTTTTCCTTACTAAAGAACTCCCAACTTTGTCTAAGGAAGAAATGTGCCCGGTTAAAACTAGTGACCCTCTCAAACTTGCTCTCAGCCAGAGACAGCTGTGAGAAGGAAGTGGGAGTCTACTGGGCGGAGATTGCAGGAAGGAGACTGCTTGCCTAATAAAAATGGACAGACTTTTGTTCTTTCTCCTCTTCTCACGTGGAATGCAGATGTCAAGGGCAACAGAGGAGCAGCTGCCATCTTACAAATAGGAAGACAAAAGCCACACATGGCTGGTGCTTGAGCAAGAGGCTAAAGAGATGTATGAGTACTGGGCGTTTCCTCGAGCTGGTGCACCATTCTGTGCTAGTCATCTCCAGACTTCTTGCTACATGAGAAAAAAAAGTGACTTGGTTAAAATATTCGTTGAGTTTCTGTTATGTGCAACCCAACTCAGTTGTAACTGACACAAAGGGCTGGATAGAAACGTGTTTAAGCCAAGCATGGAATCCACTGGTGAGATGCTGGGAGCCTTAGAGCTCCTGAGGCGTGATGAAGGATGTAGGGACTTGGGACTTTCTCACTTCTCCTTCATTCACACAAGTAAGCACCCCTGCATATACATCAAGGTCTGTACAGAAAAAGTGTAGCCATTGTTAATATAATGAGAAAATTTGCATGACATTAATGTAACCTGGCTGGCAAGGCGAGTGAACTGGGATGCACATGCATGAACAATGACGACTTCACTGTACTAGTCAGTGGGGGTGGTAAACGCCACTGAGTGAGCATGTGCACTGTGTGGCCATCACATGCAAAATGACCGAGTGAGTAGAGCAACAAATCTGCATCAAATCTTGTGTTAAGCTTGAACATTCTTCCATAGAAATTATTTGGATAATTCAGAAGGCCTCAGTTATGGGCAGCTGGTGATTGGCAGCTTCATCACGACAACACACCCATTCACATATCACATCTCATGCAGATTTCTAAAGCCTAGGTTTAGCGCCCTGTGACTTCTGGATTTTCCCCAAACTAAAATCACCTTTGAAAGAGAAGAGATTTCAGACCATTGAGGAGATTCAGGAAAATAAGATGGGGCAGCTGATGGCGACCAGCAGGAGAACTGTGTAAGGTCCCAAGGTGCCTACTTTGAAGGGGACTGAGGCGTCATTGTCCTATGTACAATGGTTCTTGTATCTTGTATCTTCTTCAATAAATGTCTATTTTTTCACATTACATGGCTGGATACCTTCTGGACAGACTGCGTATGTAGCTACTCTAGTTAGGACCCAAGGAACAGATGAGATAAGTCCTTGGCTGACTATTTATGGTGGGAGTCACTGCCACAAATACAGGATAAAATTTCAAGGAGATAAATGATTACACAAAGGGTGCTGAGGAGTTCCCCAGGAAGCCCAGTGCAAGCACTAATTACCCAGCCTTCCTCAGGACCGTATGTCTTCACAGGCGGGATGCTCTCCATTGAGCTCACTTTTGAGGGAACAGGCCCAGCATGGCTCCAAAAAGAGAGGGTCTTGGATTCTTACAATTAACACAAAGCATTTACTGTCTTTTCAGATCGATTCCAGGGGGGATATCATGAAAAAGCCATTGTCAATATTAACGGCCTGTTTGCAAAGTGAAGAAAAGATCAGCGGTCACTCTGACCTTTTACAGAACTTGCCCAGCATTCTAGTCTCACAGGAATGCGGCCTGTGATGAGGTACCACGTCATCCTTACCTTACGGACTTAATCAGAGAAATGTCCCCTCACCTCTAATCCATACCCTCCACCTCCAGGCCTTGTTACTGTGCCCCAGACAGAACTGGGCAGGGCCAGTGAGAATGAGCGTGGGCACTTGCGGTGGAGTCAGCCTCCAGTGAGCAGCAGCCCTGCAGCTGCCCCTGTTAGGATGTGACTCAGCTATGTTTCCTGATCTCTCTGGGCAGGAAAAGCTTCCTCATCTGCATAAATGGTGTCAGGTGCATTGCCTCCTAAGGTTCTTATGAGAATTGCTAGGGATAGTTCCAAAAAGGGCAGGGCACTGGCCCTGGGCCGGACACTTGTGAGCACTCCCTGAATGTCAGCTTGCATTATATTTGTATCTGTCCTGTTGGAGTTTCACTGAGCAGCAGAAAGGGTTAGGAGATTTTTCCTGTCTGTGTTCTCCTGAGGGCAGCACGGAGAACCATATGTTGTGCTATTTTAGCTAACTGTCTTACCGAGTGGTCTATAGAGAATATCCAACAATCCATCTAGCTGTTGGAGAGCTAGAAAGTCCCACCCAACAGGCACTGAAGCAGTGACTTCCTTCAGGGAGGGAGATGTCGCTGCTCTGTCCTGTCAGGGTTGAGGTGCCCACTGCCCCGCCTCTCTCGGGTCTCGCGGTACCACTTAGACCTGAGCCACGGGTGGGAGGGGGCCTCGAGGGCTTGGAGGCGCAGGAGAAGCCAGCAGCGTTCCAGGGAGAGGTGGGGACAAACAGAAGAATGGGGAGACTGCCGGCATGGGAAGGAGATCCTTTACAACCCAGGTTTTAGGGTCTCCCTCAAACTTGGTCTGTACAGACCATCAAGTAGAAATTCCCAGGTTGTTCCTGACAAATAGAATGTATATGTTCAAGTTGGAGGACACAGTGCATGTAAACCATTAACAGGCCTCCCAACAAAGCAACAATGATACAATATTCCCTTGTTTGGAGCCCTACCTGAATTATGCCTTTGTGTACTGTAACCTGTGCAAACCACCTCTGGGCTGGCAGCCACTGTAAGCAGGCTGGTCTCACCTCAGCTTTTTACCTAAAAGCCTTACCTAAGACACACAATAGCCCAAGTTTACCTGACCTATTTCTTTTAAAGACGTGTGTGTGTTGAGGGGGAAGGGAAGTAGGTAAATGAATCAAACTATAAGTCAGAAGTAAATGTCTCACTTGTAGAATTTGTAGAGAAATAAAGAAATGGGCATAAAATGTAGCATTTGAAGTCACACGGGGAGGGTAGTATAACCCTCTGCTGCCATACGGCTATAGACTGGGTGGTATTTGAGCAGGCCATGTGTCCCACTGACAAGCATTAGGTTAAACAGTAAACAGGTTCCAGGACCCTTGTCCTTCCTGAGGGAGAAGAGGCTGTTCCTGAGGTAGGTATACCTGGGCTGTGATCACACCTTTCTCCAAGGATATTCTGGCACTCTGTAAACCTGACCTCATTGGTGAAGCAAGCTCACTGCCCAGAAGCGGTAAAGAGCTATGGGAAAAAACCAGTAAGGGCTCTGTCTTATTCCCTGATCAGGGAATGACCTCAGGTCCCCTCTCAGCCCGAAGAGAACCCTGTTGGAATATCCCAGCACTTCCTTCACTGAGAGAGAATCTCCAAGTGCAACGGGATTAGACATACCCAATATTCTCCCTTAGGTTCCTTTCCTTATTCCTGCCTTCAGCAGAATCCCACATGCCAGTCTAAATTAGCCCTGTTTTTCTTAAAGTTTATACCTTTATGAAATTTTGTAAGCCATTTCAAAATATTTTGAGAACTAATTTAAAAGGAAAGCATTATGTAAATAGAACTAATTTTCTATCAGCAGAACACTTGTTTAAACATAATCTTAACCATGAAATATAATGAAGTTGCTTAAAAGAATAACGCTGTACTATATATATTGATATGGAAGGATCTCTGTGGCAAGTAGGATAATGGTCCCCAGAAGGTATGTTTATGTCCTAACCCCCAGAACCTGTGAATGTGACCTTATTTGAAAAAAAGGGGCTTTGCAGATATAATTAAGGATCTCAGGTGAGATCATCATAGGTTATCTGGGTAGACCTGAAATCTAATGACAAGTGTCCTTCTAAGAGACAGAGGAAGAGACGGACATGGGGAGAAGAAGAAGAAAGGGACAGAAGAACATGTGAAGATGGAGACACAGATTGGAATGATGCAGCCACAAGCCAAGGAATCTCTAGAGCTACCGAAAGCTGAAAGAGGCAAGTGACAGATTTTCCCCTTGGGCCTCTGGAGGGAGTGCAGCCCAGCTGACATCTTGACTTTGGACATCTGACTTCCAGAACTGTAGAAAATAAATTCCTGCTGTTTTATTTTTTTATTTATTTTTTTAAAGATTTTATTTTTATTTATTTTTAGAGAGAGGGGAAGGGAGGGAGACAGAAAGGGAGAGAAACAGCAATGTATGGTTGCCTCTCACATGGCCCTCATGGGGACCTGGCCTGCAACCTAGGCATGTGCCCTGACTGGGAACCGAACTGGGACCCTTTGGTTCCCAGCCCGCGCCCAATCCACTGAGCCACACCAGCCAGGGCAAATTCCTGCTGTTTTAGTCACCCAGTTTTTGAAAATTTATTGCAGTAGTTCTAGGAAACTAAATAAAACTCCAAGATAGATTTAAGACTAGAAAATCTTACCTATAAGTGGAACCCAATCAACAAAACAAACAATCGAGCAAAATAGAACCAGAGACATGGAAATAAAGAACAATCTGACAGTAACCAGAGGGGAGTGGGGAGGGGGATAACAGGAAAAAGAATGGGGACAACTGTAATTGAACAACAATAAAAAAATTTAAAAATTAAAAAAAATAGAAAACCAAAAACAGAAATCAAGGTGAAAGACCTTATATACAGTATATAATATAGCATATGTGCTACTATTGGTATTAAAAAAAAACATACGCATGTTTGCATATGCATAGAATATGACCTAGGACATGAAAAACACTGGCAACAGTGTGGTCTCCGGGGAGAGAGCTACTGGTGTTCTGCTCTCAATGGCATCCACTGGAGCTGGACATTCTGATAGGCAGAACAACGCCCCCTCTCTGCCTCCCCCACCCAAAGGCAGCCACATCCTCACTGTGAATATGTTACATTAAATGATGAGAGAGGATTAATATTGCACATGGAACTAAGGTTGCTAAACACTTGACCTTAAAAATAGGAAGGTCATCTGGACTATTCAGGTGGGCCTTGAGTTCACTAGGGTATTTAAAAGTGAAAAGGGGATATAGTAGAACATGATTTGCAGTAAAAAGAAATGAAGTGCCGCCCATACCATGGTGCAACGTGGATAAATCTTGGAAGCTCTATGGTGCGTGAAAGAAGCCAGTCTATGCATTTCTTATTGATTATTGTATTCCAAAGCTTGGCGCAGTTCCTGGCCGCTAATAGGTGCTCGGTAAAACTGATAAACAAATTACTTTATGGCTTTTAATTTTTTGTCCTAATTCCTACTTATATATTTATAGTTTCAGAGCAAACTGATATTGTTACAGGACAGCTCACTAGTGTGAGTAAAAATTTTGCAAATGTATCCTGAATAGTTTAGGAATCTACAAGCTCATGTCTAACAGATGACATAGACAGATACATACGCACATGCTCTCCTAACTCAGGATTCTTAAACTACAAAGTATGAATCTATTTCCTAATATTGATAAACAATGGAAGGGCAAGGAGGCTGAGAGCAATGGGACCCCTTCTGGAGTTTCTGATCACATTGCAAGTACAGATGAATCCTTGGACACCACTGTAAAGCTAGATTCACTCCATGGCAGATCTGCTCACTGTCTTCACTTCCGTGCTGTGGTCCTCTGTCCAAATATACGTATTTTAAGGAATATTTAATGTTAAATGCATCCAGCATAGCCCTGACCAGCTTGACTCATTGCTTGGGCATCATCCTACAGAGAGTAAAGTTGCCAGTTTGATTCCCGATCAGGGCACATGCCTGGGTTGCAGGCCGGTCCCCGGTAGAGGCACATGCGAGAGGCAACTGATTGATGTTTCTCTCTTTCTCTATCCCCCTACCTTCTCCTATCTCTAAAAAGAAATAAAGTCAGTCTTTAAAATAAAATGAATCCAGCGTATATGAGTTAGCTTTAAAAACTGGAAATTCATTCAAGCAGACTAAACTTTCAAATATTCTGTGACTTTGAACCAAGGAGTCAGTCACCAATAGCTATACCCCCAAAGCTCGCTACTTTTAGATTTAAAATTATATTTAAACAGTTTTTATATTAAACTTGAAAATATACTTCTTACACTATACACACCCATTTTGGCAGTAAGAAAATTCCAACTTCTTACTAAGTCTATAAAGGCCTTCTTGGACTCACATGATCTGACTCTTGCCCTTCTCTCCGGCTTATTTCTCCCCTCCACTGCCTCCCCCTGGACCTCCAGTCATACTGTCTTTGCTGATCCTTAAATACACCAGTACAACCCAAGTTTTTCCTCTCCTTGGGGTCTTTGCATTTGCTGTCCCACTGCCTGGAAAAATCTAACTTGTTAGATTTCAGCCCAAATGCATCCTCTCTACTAGGGAGGTCTTCCACGGCAACAGGTCAAAATAGTACCCACCTCACCTCCTAGCAAGAGTTACTACCACAACACGCTTGTTTAAAAAAAAAAAAAAGTGTCATTATCTAGACTCATCTTGTTCATTTATTTCATTGCTTATTACCTATTTTGCCTTTGGTTTCCATATAAGCAGGAAATTAGTCTCTCTTACATTCCCAGAGTCAAGAAAACACATTGGAGCGAAAGCAGTAGAGATGTTGACTCAGTCTGAGGTCCTTCTAGCCATGTGGTCACCTATCCTTTCATGGAAACAAGCAAATGTTGCAGCTTCACCAGGCCACAGACTTGTTTTAGCAAAGGGCACCTCACTTGCAAGGAAACTGCTGTGTCACAGAAATGTTCCAAATGCCCTGGGGCTTAGAAACATCTGGACAGCTGAACAGGTCAGAGGCTCTTAGGCACAGAAAGCTCTCCGTGTACTGGGTAGGGTCAGTGCTTTGGATTGAGAAACCATTCTTGGAAATCTTATACAGGGTCAAGACTCTGCATGTTCACCAATTCCATTCAATTTCATTAAAATGCTATGCTTTTGAAGGTACTTATCAAAGAAGAAATCTCTCTCTAAAAGGGAGTTATTCACATTTCTTGGGAGACAAATCAATTAAGGTAAAAGAATCAGAAGGAGGAAAGTGACGTTACTGACATCCAAAATAATTTTTATATGACTTAATACATTCTAAGCCACAATGTGAGAAAATTGAGAAGAAAGGCCACGCAGAACTAAATTCAAATCCCAGTTTCTCAGCTGGTCTGCTCAAGAGGTCCTTGAACAGCAGAAATGAAGGGGTTCAGGAGAGGGCCCCGACAATTGTACCACAGGCCACTTTGCTCTTGATCCAGCCCCCGACATATGCTAAGCAGGTAACGATTAAAGGGTTCCATTACTATTAACTTACATCATTGTTTTTAACAAGCTTTGGGCTGAAACCTGTCACCTCAATTTTTTGAAACCTCTGTGAAGACAACTTCACTGTTCACACTAGCTCATTCTTTATTATTTAGAATCCTGGTTTTAGCCTCCTGTTCTAGTTTGTATTCCAGTTTTTTAAGCTTCTATGTATGTTAGCATATCATTGCATTTGCTTGTCCTATAAGTCACCTCAAAGCCATTATGAAATAGAGCTAAGCATGAAGAAATAATTATATGATTATTATACAATGGAACCTCGGTTCTTGAACTTAATTTGTTTTGAAAGTCTATTGGAGAAGCAATTTGTTCGGACACCGAATTATACTCACACTCATGTGTTCTCTCCTTTGTCACCAGAGAGACGCGTGACTGATCACACAGAGACGCGTGACTGATCACACAGGTATCAGCACGAAAGCATTGCTGGGTTGAGAACCAAAGTTTTGTTTGACAACCAAGACATTTTTTCTGTGAACAACTTGGTTGAGAACCAAATTGTTCAAGATGGGAGATGTTCAAGAATTAAAGTTCTACCGTATATTCCTGTGGTGTGTCACAAAAACAGCCACAAGTTTTCATGTATCCTTACACCCACAGCCTTTCCCGTGTGACTTCTCAACTCTTCCCAGAAAGATGGGGAGTTTATTTTCTAGTTCCTTAAATCTGGGCTGGCTTTGTGACTTGCTGTGGCCAATAAGTTACGGCAGAACTGATGGTATGCCAGTTTCGAGCCTAGGTCTTGAGGCCTTGCATGCTTTTCTTCCCTTGGGGCCCTTGAGATCTCCATGTGCATACGCCCAGGCTGGCTTGTTGGAGTATGAGAGACATGTGGACTACTGACTCCATCACCCCAGCCAACAGCCAGCCGCACCCCGGAAGCCGAGACCCTTGGATGATCTGTCGCCAACTCCAGATTCGTAAGAGAGCCCAGCTAAAACCAGAAGAACTCTTCACACGAGCCCAGACTAAATAAGCTAAATGACTGTTTCCTTAAATAACTAAGAAAGTGAGAGTTGCCTGATATACCTATGTTCATAATAGCCATGCGTATATACTAATAGTTTAATGAGTGATTTACTTACATAACCTCAGCCTTTTTGAGTTGGAGACTATCTTCACTTTATAGCTGATCCTGACACAGGTTTAGTGACCTGCCTTTCCTCTTCTCCTACAGTAAAGCAGAACCATCTGTTACCTTCTCACTATAGGAAATGTTAGAGCTCCTACGCCATAAGCTTTAGATTTTTATTATTTCACTTATGTATAAACAACTTCTCATTTGGCCTCCCATTAAGTAGACTAAAAAACGTAATAGTTGGAAAACTTACTTTGTTTACTTTTCTTTTCTTTTTTTAATTGCTTTTAGAGAGAGATGAAGGGAAAGAGAGAGAGAGAGAAGCATCCACCACCTACTTCCTGCACGTGCCCCAGCCAGGGATCAAACCCGCAACATGGGCATGTGGCCTGAATGGAAATCGAACTCGCAAACCCTCCTCTATAGGATGGAATGATACTCCAACCAACTGAGCCACACTGGCCAGGGCTTGAAAAACTTTTAAAAAATAATTCTTTATATTTCTTCTTCAAGAGTAAACTTAGAACATTGAAAGGAAGAAACAATGTCAAGTTACGCTGAAGAGCCAACTTATCGTGGGAGGTTTTGCCCACCTCCTGATGGACTTTGACAAACTACCGAGGAAGCCATGTGCCCGCTGAAGAATCCTGCCTGTTCCTTGTTGCCTGAATATCCCTGGAAGTTACTCTGTAGATCACTCATTGGGGGGCCTTTGAGAATACAAATTACTAACTCGGAAATGTATGAAATGATATGTCTTGAGAACGTCTTTGAAATATGCAAATAAACATTGTGTTTTCCTGACTACAAAACTCAGCACCAAGTTATTGGCCAAATTCTATTTATTCTACTTGTCTTTGTCCACTAAGCTTCCCTCCCTGATGGACAGACATAATTCAGCCTTCCAGTGTCAGAGTGTAACAACTTCATGAGGGATTGGGAGGAAAAAAAATAGTGTCCTTCTATGTTGGCTCTTCAACCCATAACCTGGAAGACTCGGGATCTCCTCTAGTAAGAGAGACAGCTTAGGCATTCCAGGTTATATTATATAAGGATGAAGTAAAGTGAGGGATAAGAGAATGCTGCTCAATAATTGCATCTGTGCTCAGCAGTGCAAATACAAATTCATGAACTAAAATCAGGGATTGCAAAAAAATTTCTACTTGATATCCAAAGAAAACAAGGTGCATTCAGTTTTTCCCACTCTCATCTTACCTCTAGATCTTGTTCTGCTTTTTATTGTTGTTCTCGATTCTATTATATACTTTATCAATTTCTTCCTTCCCCAAGGACGTGTGTGTGCGCCTGAGTGTACACTTATATGGACAGTGGGCTTTGGGGACTAGAGAGGCAGGGATGGATGTAGCCAGACAATGAGAGGCAGATAGACCCATAAAGTCAAGGAAAACTAAAAGCTGTTTGATAGTAAAAACATATACAATTGGGTAACAAATTCAGTTTATTAGCCTTTGGAAGGTCTCAGAATTATAATGGGCCACATTAAATTTAATTGTCAAGAATTTTCAAAAGAACCCTCTTTATACCTCAATTCCTACAATGACAGTTCCAATTCAATTCATTAATGAATGGCTCCACAGGATCTGTCCTCTGCCAACTAATACCCTCTATAATCTTTGCTTTCTGGTGTCGAATACGAATTCATGTTCTTCATTTATTGTGCCTTGTTTAGGAGAATAACCTTGTGACATTTCACTAGTACTTATTAGGATAAAAGTCTGTCCGCCTCCTCTGCAGAAAGGCTGACTGAATGAAATGAGTCTCAGGCTGGTTGGATTCACCTGGGGTGCTTCTGACCAACCGCGGGAGGGGGAGAGCGGGCCTGAGAGTTCAGGTGAGAGACGGTGCTGGAATGTGGACAAAGGGAAACACTACAATTTAGCCTTCTGGTTCTGTGTTTTACAAGCCTGTTATATGGTCTCTTGTTAAAGGAAAAAAAAAACCCAAAACTCAGAATTTTCAATGTTGAGAAATGTTTTATCGTTTTACTTAAATAATTACAAAAATAAGCACTGAACATATGTATGTAACTTTAAAACTACTCTAAAATCCCCAAGAAGTGTAATTTGTAAAACCTTATAAAAATTTATAAATTCAAGTTAGTAAGAATAATTTAATGAAATAGACGAGTTTCTTTTTGCTGAAACTAAATCATCCAAGTTGGATTTTAAAAAGATGCATTTGCGTGCTTAATGCCTCATTTTTACTTGATCCTTTAGCTTTTGATAGACAATTGAGCCATTTTCCCTTTTGTTCTTTTAAAAAAAAAAAACTAATTTAAGCCATCAGTTTATTAGGTTGATGAGCCATTTAAAACTGCCTACCCAAATGCAATACTGAAAAAAAATTAAATTCTATTTAATAAAAAGTTTTTCATGTACTTTTATAACCGTCCATGCTGCCTGCTCTTGAACTGCTCTATGGGCGTGAGTGCAGGGTTGGGAGCCAACTCGCGTGGGCACGAACGCGTGATCATGGTGTTCACGGCTGTGACAGAAGTCTTTTGGAGCTGAGACTGCCTAGGCTGCTATTTATTGAGAGTAGTTAATTCTTGGAAACATAAAAGCAAATTTAGACATGGAAATTGAATAGTGGCACTCAATTATGAGGTAATTGTTCAATGTCCAGAATTGCTTTTATAGTAACGTGTGTGAAAACACAAAGCTAAATTTATCACAAAAATCCTGTGCCTTGAAGAATGCATCCATGTTTGCAAAACATCTTCCTAGTTTATTGTTTTGCTCAGGACTACCTGAACTAGCAAGTAGATTTCCTATGTAAGTGTTTTTAATAAAATTACTTTTGGGGATCTATAAATGTAGTGCAGAGAACTCACCCCTATAGTGGGATTGGGGAAGCATAAGGTTTACAAAGGCATCTGATCATTGAAGGTAAAAATATTTTGTTAAAAGGTGCTTCTAATTTATATTTCCTTTTTTTTTTGCCTTAGATAAAGTAAGAGAATTTAAATATAATGACTTAAAAAATTTTTTTTACTTAATATATCTGAAAACCAACATTCAAAGATTATTTTTAAGTTGGCATGTTTATCTGATCAAGTCACAGCCTGTCCCTTCATGGCATTTTAGTGTCTCTGGGGGGAAAACAAATCTTTCTTCTTTTACACAGAAATGAGAAAAAAAACAAAATTAAGCAAAACTATATGTCCCCTTCAAAAAATTAAGCAAAAATATATGTCTTCTTAACATAAAAACCCAAAAGATTATTTTGAGTTCTGTTAGAAGGTGACTATCATCGAAGGGATATGTTTGTCCATGAGAGTGGCTAAAATTGTTTTAATTAAGCACCTTCTTCCACATAGTTCTCCATCAATTTCCCACAGGCAGATGTCCAGCCTGTGCATGTACCCCAAACACCCTCCCCACACCTTGCTGTAACTCAAGTGCCATCATCTCCCCCAGTGTCCTTCTTCTCTGTAACGGAATATGCAGACTTGGTAGTCATGGGGTATTATTTCCTAGCACTAGGTTGAAACAATTCTGGCAACTGGGACCTCAGAGATTTCAGAGATTGCACCATCTGAGTGCCAGGCCATGCTGTGTAAGGTCACTGACCAACTTAATGACTCAGAGGGTTATGGCAATCTTGGGGAAAACATTCCAGAGCAAATCATCACCATTTACAGAAATATCTTAGAAATATCCTTAAAGTATAACTCTATTTGACTTAAAATAGAATTCTATTATGTGTTGACCTATATATATTTGCATATTTGTGTGTGTGTATGTGTGTGTATACATCTGGACAGGTAATGATTTGCACTGTAGGAGCAATCACTTTGTTTTTAGGAGCACACAGTCTTCATTCTACCAGGAGCCCCCTAAACTATATTTTTAAAATAGATTCTTGTGGCAGAGGCTGCTAGTTGTCCTCACACTCACCTTCTTTCCTAGTGATACAATTCTTAGTCAGAGCATAATGCCTCAAAATAAAAGCCATGTTACCCAGCCTCCCTTGCAGCTAAGTGTTGCCCTATGAACAAGTTCTGGTCAATGAGAAGTAAGCAAAAATGTCAGAGAAGCTTCTAAGAACCTTATAGAAGTTGGCCAACATATGCTCTTTGCCTTTCTTTTTTTAATCACTTTACCTGCCCTGCTGCCTGGAAGCAGATAACAGCTTGGACCATGAACATGAGGTCGTGCTATGCAGGAAACAACCCAATGAATAGTTTTCTAAGGATTTCCTGGAGCAGAGCCACCCTACCAGCCCTACACTGCATTCTTCTCTTCTTTTACATAAGAGAAATCCACTCGTGTTTCTCTTTTAAGTTTCTGTAATTTTGGATTTTTATGTCACCTGCACACAACCTTTTACAGAATGCAATTTGGTATGAAGCAAATTGTTAAGTTCCCATCTTACAGTACTGATATAGATGAAAGCACAATGATATATAAAAATGCAAAAAGGGGTATTAAATTACCCCTCAACAATAAAGAATTCCTAACACATGCACATTAAGGCTAGGCCGGTCATTTAGAACAGAGAGAGGGACTGGATCTCAAATCCAATAGGATAGGGTGAGGGAAGGTCATCCACTTGCACGAATTCTTGAAGGTCAAGTGTCAAGTTGTTTACAGCTGAAAATGAGGTAATCCAGATCCATGGCCTCTCGGGAATAAACTTAGCGGTTGAAAGGGAAGACTGACGGAAGGGGCTTTGAAAAGGTATGTGGGCCAGGCTTACACCAGCCCAGCTCCCTTTCCCTGAAGCTGACTCAGCCTGCCCTACTCCACCCTAACCTCTGACCTCCTGTACAGTCCCCATATGGAGGAAAGCCCTGGGCAACTGCACTCTTGTTCCTTTAATGCCCCAACTGCAAAAATAACCCCCAGCTGCTCAAGAGTGCTAGAGGGCATGGGGACAAGCCCGACCCCACATTCAAAGTCCTGAGAGGGAAGGGCAGCCCACTCGAGCAAGCGCTGGATGCCTGAAGATTCTTCTTCCTTCTCCTACTGTGGCAGCTGCAGCAAGGGGACCCAGCTAGTGCCCCGTCCCACATACTACTTGGTAAGCACATCGGAATTGCAGCAGAGGAGGTGGCCACTCCTGGCCACCCAGACCGCACTTGAGAGGAATGAGAGTGACGAGGGCATAGAGGTGAAGAAGTCTAGGGGGAGCCCCCAACCCGGGGGGAGGAACAGCTGGTGTGACCTGGGCACAATAACAAGGAACGAAGCTGAAACTAAAGAAGTGGGAACTGGAGCCCAGCAACATGAAATAGATGTGGAAAGCCACGTGGCCCTGGCCCCTTGGGAGAAACGGATGGGGGGGGAGGGCAACAGGGAAGGAAGGAGGGGCTAAGCAATTGTCTAGATAATACAGAGAAGATTCAAGTTCCGCGCTATTTCAAGGTAAAGGGAGTTTTTTACAGCAGTTGATTCAAGTCGCTGCTTCATCATTTTCTTATTAGGACTCAGACAGAGTCCTCTCTGAAGGGGTGACATACTTTTGTGCTCCAGTGTCTCTTTTTAATATGGGAGACTTTCCCGTTTCAATTCTCTGGACACACGCTAAGAAGATAAATACTTCCTATGCAGACAACTCGTTACGTTTCTCAGCCTGACAGTCCCCCACTCATTATTTTGTGCACTGCTTCTGTGAAAGCGACCAGAGCTTCTCTGCCTGGTAGGCAGAGCAGTAACCTAAAACAAGGGGGCGGAAGTGCAAGGCCACCCGGCCAAGTACTGGCGGGGCGCCCGACGCAGGCTGCCTGCGTCAGCTTGATAAGTCCTCCGAAGCATCACACTGTCACAGAAGAGTAAGGACTGGGGGGATACTGATGATGCAAAATGCCGTTAACCTTGAGTCACCCAGCTTTTTAGATTATTTAGTTTGAATATCTAGAGATTGGCTTTTCTTCTTTCTCCCTCCTCTCTCCTCCTCTTTCCCTTTAGTCAGCTCATAGTGTTCAAGCACCACACCATCTGAAAGCATTCTCTAGGATTCTCTCCAACAAATGTACTGAAAAGATTTTTCATTCAATACTGTACACTCTTAGACCATTTCCTATTATTGGAATAATCTCTGTGCACCACCCACTTCAAACTTCACTTTTCTGAAATTAAGTCAATTATTTATTGAGTACCTATACAAGGAGATCAATTAGATACAATGGCCATCTTCAAGGAGCTCACGTTCTATTTGGGAAGGACACACACGCACACGCGCACAGAGTAATTGATTGCCATTCAGGAGATACAATCAAGTTTAGTTTATTATTATTTTTCCAAGCGAATGGACAAAAACTGTTGTATTATTTAGATGAAGAAGGGACATTCGGCCTAGAGGAAGCTAAAGAACAAATAGAAATATGACAGCCTAGTGTTATAGGCTGAGTTTTTTTCTCCTCCAAATTTACATGTTGAAGTCTTAAACTCCAGTACCTCAGAATGTGATCTTACTAGGAGACAGCATCTTCATCAAAGTAATCAAGTTCAAATGAGATCATCAGTGTGGGCCCTAACCCCACAGGACTGATATTCTTATGAATGGGAAATCTGGAGATGGACACATACAGAGAGAAGACAACGTAAAGATATAGGGAGCAGATGGCTGTCTACAAGCCAAGAAGGGAGTCTTGGAATAGGCCCTTCTTTCACAGTCCTCTGAAGGAAACAACCCTGATGACACCTTGATTTTGGACTTCAAGCCTCCAGTACTGTGAGACAGTAAGTTTCTAGTTGTTTTTTTTAAGCTACCTAGTCTGTGGTCCTTTCTTATAGCAACCTGAGGAACTAAACCAGTGTCATGCACGGGCAAGATCTAAGGGAGCATAGGAGGGTGAGGAAAGCCTCCCATGCCAGTGATACAGCGCCAACAAAATAAGTCCATCAGAATGCCAAGTATAATCAGAAAAGTTCAATTTACCTGAAGCAAAATGTACAGGTAGCAGACGAGAACATACATGGTCAGGTAAGGAGGCTTTGGGTCTCTGTGTACTGGGCTGTACATTCAGGGGTCTGGAATGTATTCGATAGGCAGAGGAAAATTTTGGTGGCATTTCATCAGTGGCTGTATGGTAACAGAAATGGTGTATTAGGAAGTCGGTGAACAAGACGTATTGGAGAAAGGTATTTGGAAGAAGGTTGCTCAATTATAAGAATGGTTCTTAAACTTGACTGCTAATCAGAATCACATGGTGTGAGAGACCAACTGATGGCTCCCAAGGATACCCATGGTTTAGTCCTGGGAACCTGTGAATGTTACCTCAGGTGGCAAATGAGGCTTTGCTGATGGGTGCTTCAGGATACTGACATAGGGAGATTACCCTGGACTATCCAGGTGGACCCTAAACGTAATCACAAGTGTCCTCGTGGGAGGGAAGCAGAAGGAAACCTGACTTCCAGAAGTGGAAGAAGACATTGTGACACCTGAAGCAGAAGGAGGAAAGGCCACAAGATGTGACCTCTTGTGAAGACATGGGACAGCTTCTGGAACATGGAAATGACAAAGAAACAGACTCTCCCCTAGAGCTTCCAGAGGGAGTGAAAGCACCTTCATATCAGCTCCCTGAACCTCATTTTGAACTTCTGGCATCCAGAAATGTAGAAGAATAAATCTGTGTTCTGTTAAGCCTCCAAGTGTATGGTAATTTGTTATATCAGCCATAGAAAATTAATACACCTGGGAAAGATTTACAAAAGTGATCCATGGGCCCCATCCCAGGGCACTCGAATCTGCCTGAAGGTGGGGTCCAGGCATCTGTAATATCTCCCAGGTGTGCTGCCAGGGCATGGGCAGGAGGAAGCAGCATCCGCTGCAGCACGGGCAGAGCTGTAGACAGGAAGCATTTCAAACAATATTGTGAAGAACAAAACACTTGGAATTAGTGACTACTCAGCTACTTCATTTAGGGAAAGAGGCGAGAGTCAAAAATGGATCAACTGTGGAACCTGTGTGGGGAGAGCACCCATGCCTTTCATATATTTACAAGGGAAGATGGGCAGGTGAGGCATGAAGCGGGTGGGGTGGACCTGGTTTCAAGTGTCTGGATGGTATTGTTCAGTGGGTAGTCGTGCAATGTGAGATGTGAACTGGGAGAAAGCAGGGTTGGGGGTACTTTTTCGGAATCATCAGCAGAGATGGAAGTCGAAGCTGTGACAGTGCAATCTCCAAGGGAGTTTTGAAATGAGAGAGAAAGAGAGAGAGAATAAAGAACAAGAACAGGACCAGGGCTGTGTCATACAATTGTACAGCATGAGAAGAATAAGGAGATCAAAAGTATGTTAGTCAGGGTTCTCTAGAGAAATAGAACCACTAGGACACAGACAGACAGATGACTGATAGATAGATGTAGATACACAGGGTTTACTACAAGTCTCTGGCTCATGCAATTATGAATGATGAGAAGTCCTGTGATCTGCCGTCTACTAGCTGGGGGCCCAGGGAAGCTGGTGGCACCACACGAATCCAAGCCCAAAGGCCTGAGGACCAGGGGGGCCAGTGGTGTAAGTGCAAGTCTGAAGGCGGGAGAACTAGGCATGCCAACGCTGACTGCAGAAGAAAATGGTGATCCTGGCTCAAGCAGAGAGTGCCCGTCCTCTACCTCTTTGTTCTACTCGGGCCCTCAGCAGACTGGATGGGGCCCACCAGCACTGGTGAGGATGCTCTTCGCTCAGCCTACCGATTCGAGTGCTAATCTCCTGGAAACACCCTCACAGACACATTTAGAAATGTTTTACCTGCTATCTGGTCACTCTCAGTCCAGTCAAGCTGACACACAAAATTAGCCATGACAAGACAGAATAATCGGAGTGGCAGGAGGAGGTGCCTATCACAACATAAAAACCCGGTGTCTCTGCGTTTGGGGGGAGGGGTCGGAAGCATGCTCGGAAGGAGGAGGAGGAAGGCAGCACAGTCACGCACTGCAGAGAGGGCAAAGAGAGGGTGACTAAGAGCTGATGGCAGATTGGAGGCCATCAGCGACCTTTGAGAAAGCAGTTTCGATGGTATATAAGAGTCGGGGCAGAAATCAGATTACCAGGCTATAGGAGGGAGTGGGTGGGAGATATGTAAGCAGCAGTAGAAGCTAGCCGTGGGGGGCTCCAGCCATGAATGCGAGCTGAGAAATGGAGAGACGCTCTGGCAAACTAGACAGCCATCACGTAGCACAACAGGCCTTAGCGTCAGCCAGACCGGACCCACGCCCCTCTCCTCCACTGCCTAGAATTTGCATAAGCCAATAGTTTAATTTTGCATCGACTCGCCTCATTTATAAAATAGTGATAATACTTATGCCAAAGAGGCATGAAGATCAAATGAAATAAAACAGGTAAATTGCCTAGTTTAAGTGTTGTGCACATAAATGCCAAAAATTGATATAGAATTCAGGCAGAGATATAAAAGCTCTGGAATTCTGACTTCCTATAAATAGGATTGCCAGGTAAAATGTAGGACTTAATGGTTAAATTTTAATTTCAAAATAGAATTTTTAGTATACCGATGTCCTAGATATTGCATGGGCCATACTTACATTAAAAATTACATGTTGCCTATGTTAGCTTCCTATTGCTGCTGTACCAAATTATCACAAACTTAGTGGGTTAAATTTCTTACTTTACTGGCAGAGAGGTCAGAAGTCTGACGCGGCGTCAGCAGGGCTGCATTCCTGCTCTGGGGGACAATCCATTCTCTTACCTTTTCAGTTCCTGAAGTCACCCACATTCCTTGGCGTGTGGCCTTCTTTCTGCATCTTCCAAAGCAGCGGTGTGGCACCTCTCTGAGCCTTCCTCCTTAGTCATACCTCCCTCTGCAGTTGGCAAAGGTGTCCCCTGTTAAGGACTCATTTGATTAGATTGGGTCCAGCTGGATGACCCTGGAGACTCCCTATTTCCAGACGCACATGCTTCACCTGAAAGTCCTTTCTACCATGGAAAGTAACTAGTTACAATTGCAGGGATCAGGAAATGAATATCTCCTGTGGGACACTATTCTGCCTACTGCCTTGTGTCTCCAGAATTCAAAGGGAACCAGGTGTCCTGTTGTTGCTTGCTAAACCTGGTGACCCTACCTATAAAACTTTCTTTGATTAACTGGAAGGAAAAATGCTAATTTCCCCTGCCCCTAGAATCTTGACTACACCTTTTACTATTTCTTCTTTCCATTTTATGCATATGCATCTCCCTCATCCATGCTGTTATATAAAAGTTTATGGAAGAGATCTGTAGTTTGTGAAAGAAGGAAAGGAAGAAGGAAGGAAAGAAAGAAAGGAAGAAGGAAGGAAGGAAAGGAGAAGGAGAAGTAAAGATAAGTTTTACTCATTCTTGACTTCCATTATACAATGAGATTTAGACTTATATAATGAGAATTAGTAAGGAAAAACAGAAACCATTCTAGGTATTTCAGGCAGGAAAGGAATGCAATACAATCAACTGATTGCATACAAAACTGGAAGGGCGAGAGGAGGGAAGGTTGGGGAAAACCACAAGCTTTCAAGTTCACTGCTAGCTTTACAGGGCAGACAATTTCAGGGGCTACAGGAAACTGCTGGCTGTGATCTCATCTGCTGCCAGCACTGAGGTGGCTGATTCACTGGGAAGTGTCTAGGATCCCATACAAACTCTGAGAGCTGCTGAAACTCACACATCTGCCCAGTTCTGACAGAGGAGCTATAAGGTAGCTTTCCCTTCTCCCTTCCAAACCTCTTGCAAGTACCTCTTGGTCATCAGCAAGACTTGAAACTCTGCTGGCAAGGGATGCTGGGAAGTGTAGTTCCCAGGCTTCCAGCCCTAACAATAAGAAGGAAGCACAGAACAGACTATGCTGCTAAAGAAAGAAACCACCCCAAAGGACTGGAGGGAGAAAACTTTTGACAAAAGGAAGGGAAAATAATCAACAGTGCTTAGATGCATGGTAATTGTAAAATACCAACATCTGTAAGTGTCCTGTACCCATCTGCAGCTTTCTTCTCTTAAAACAACACTCCGTTGATTTGCTGTGCTGTCTCCTGTCTTCAGAGTTTTTTCTAGCCCTGGGATTTCACTAACTACTTACTCTTGGCCGTCAGAAATTTGTTTTTCCTGTCCACAGTGGCAACATGTAAAAAGAACAGTCTCGATAAATATGTTTGATTCCAGGGCTAATGCCTGAACTTTAAGTGGAATAAACTACACTCTAAAAACGTAGTGACTTAAAACAATAATTCTTTTTTTACCCCCTCAGTTCTGTTTGTTTGGAATTCAGGGAGGACTCAGCGGGGCTGTTCCGCTCCTGGTGTTGTCCCCTGGGTCACTCAGCTTCAGTCAGCTGGTGGCTGGCAGGGCTAGACAATCCAAAGGGGCTGCATACAGCCCCTCCATATGGCTCTGCTCTGCCCAGGTGGCTAACATCAGCTTCGCCCATCTCAATCTCAGGGAGCCAGTCTCTGCGCATTATGGCTGGCTTCCCAGAGGGAGAAAGCAGAACCTGCCAGTTCTCTAATGGCCTGGGCGTGCAAGTCCCAGAACGTCACTTCTGCCATATTCTCTTGGCTAAGGAAAGTCACAAAACCAGCCCTGACTCAAGAGGAGAAGTAGGCTCTGCCTCCGGAAGGGTAGAACAGCATGTGCCTACAGAGAGGGAAGGAATTATTCAGTGGCCTTCTTTGAACACTGACTGGATTCTATTTGCCCAGCTACTAATTTTAATGCTTATTCTAACCTCACTTTAGAATTTGGAACATGCTGTTTTTTTAACTTAACTTTTATCTTTATTCTTATTCATCAGTGGCTTCCTTACATTTTTTTGCTGATATAGACTATTAATAAGTGTTTAAGCAAGCATTTCATACATATACACATACATATGTAAACATATTATATGCATATGTAGTATATTAATGTACTACTGACAATCCATTTGTTAAATATTAGTGATGTTTAATGCCTGTTTATTTTTAATAAGCAGAAATATAAACAGAAGATCAATTTTATGGTGCCTTTTTATACTCCCTACTCAAACCCCTTTTGCCTACACAAGGTGACACTGAGACCTTGCTCCTCACCTTTTATCCTCTCCTGTTGCTCGGATACATCAAATATTTAATAGAGTTCGGCTTTGGTCCGCATTTCACAGCTCCTATCTAAGAAATATTCATCATGTACTCAACCATAAGCACTTTGAAAGCTTAAGGCTTATTGTTGCATAAAGTAGATTTGCTCTTCTTTTCTGAATGTTTATACCCCCAATACTTACATAGATATAAAGAGGTACTCAGGTACCCTCATCCCTCTTCAAAAAAAGTGATTTGGGAATTGAACACTGATTAGTATTATTTGTATTCTCTTACAGAGTGAAAACCTGAGAATTACCTAAGCTTTTAGGAGGCAGGTGTGTGCCCTTTCACCTTTGTGTGTCCAGAGTTCTAACATTGGGGCTAGCAAATAAGGGGTGCTTAATAAATGTTTGTTATACTTAAGGTTGGCCCCTTACATTTAACTATCCTAGTGGAAATGTACAATTTGCTTTGTAAGTATGTATCGAGAAATACCAAGACACACAGATAGGTGCTTTTTATAATATTACAAAAATAAAACTCAAATAATTACATAAAATATCAGATGGAAGATGAAGCAGAAAAAATACATTGGACATCACACTTATAAGTGCTCTACCCTTCTAGTTATGAGTGCAAGTTCATTTCCTTCTAATCCTTTTTTTTTTTTTTTTAATGTGTGTGGGGGTGAGGAAACCGAAGGGGGACTGGCGGCAGCGAGCAGGAAGGAGGGGTTTTCGGTGATCGCTGTGATCTGCAGTGCATATCCTGGCCAGGCTGATCTCCCGCAGGCCTCAGCAGACAAGAAGGTGGAGGAGGCGGCCAGCTTCCTTTTTAATCAAACATGAAGCTGCTGTGTGCATAGCCCTGATGTCCAGGCTGCTAAAGGCTCTGATAGCTTAGGCAGAAGCAAGGGAGAAGCTGATAAGGGGGGTTGGAGCCCAGGGAAGCCTGTGAGCTGCCCAGGGCCTCCCTTGGGGAAGTTCTGCTGCTTCTGGCTGCCAGATGTGATGTATACCTTAGGGGGCGGGACTGAAGGCCTGAGGGTGGCAAGCTCTCCCTTTTTCTGCCTGTCTAATTGAACACGTTTCTGTCTGGCTGCCCTCAGCTTCAAAAGGGAGACTGAAGTGCTTGCCTATATGACAGTCCTATTTCAAAATAAGTATGGGAGTAGCGTGTCAGGCAAGTGCTGAGAAACAAGAAAAATGCGCAGGGGTGTGTGTAGGTGGGGGATTGGAAGGCAACCTGGGCTCTGACTGAATGCCATTTGTTCCTTTCATTTTCGGCTGCTGTTCATATTGTTTTTTACCAAGATATTTTCCTCCCCCAAATGCAAAAGCTAGAGCTATAGGGCCCATCAATCTCTGGCCCTTTATATAAACAAACTCTGGACTGAACCCTGGCTCAGAGGTGCTGACAGCTCACCTCCTGGATCCCTTCCAGCCGCAGGCAGGGGAGGGAAGCCTGCTCTGAGGCAGCAGCTTCTGGGGGTTCTGCCCTTTGGCACAAGTTAGTTACACTGATGGAGACTGGAGAAAAAAACCAAAGACATTGCTAAGCAGATTTCAAGCCTGCCTATCAGTTGTTTACAGGGAAGCCATTCCTTTTAGAGTTTCCAGGGCCTGTGTTCCCTAAGTCAGGCCCTGCACCCAGACTCTGGGCCTCAGCCCGCCTGCGTGAAATGAAAAGGCTGGGCTGGAGGGTCTCTGGTGTCCCCTGTTGCTCTCACTTCCTCTGATCTCATGACCTCTGAATGATCAGGAATGATGAAAACCAAGAGGCCTAGAAAATCCAAAAGAATGGAAGCCCCCCAGATATATTTTTTCACCTTGAATACCACTCCTTGAATTAGAATGTGCATGTGCTCACTCATGAAGCTGCACAATAAGGATCTGGCTCAGAAGGTTTCGCCTTTTCTCCATCTCACCCCCTGAAATCCTAAAAATGCCTCAGCTCACCTCTTCAAGGGAATCTAACCGACCCCACACACAGCTTGTCTTTCTAGTTTCTCAATCTAGTTAGCCCTTTCCCGGACTAGGAGAGGGCTGGCGCTTTGTTCAGAAGCCCTTTCTATGTGGACGTTCTGCAGTTCTTCCCCGAACCCCTACTTTTTATTTTAATGATTGCACACATATTTAACAATACAGTTTTACGCAGAATGCTAAGAGTACTATTTTTTCACATTTTACAGAAGGACTTGAAACATATGGACTTTCTATTAATATTCATACCATAGCACAATCAACTCTACCTCCTGAATAGAGACAGTACAATTTGTTTAGCGTTTAAAAGCTTACTGGCACTAATGAGGGGAGGAAAAAGAGCAAGTTTATTTTACATAACTGAATGAAAAATCAATTTACAAAGGAGTAAATAAAATGTAATGCGATCTCCCTTGTGCTCTGAGGAAGGTGGTACCCGATTTGCATGCCCAAATAACCTTCTCTTTGCAACTTCTGTGACTGCAGAAGTTATTTCAAAATTTAGTTAAAAGTATTGCTGACCAATTTTGTTTGGGTTTCATGTCAAGGATTTTTTTCACAGTTCTGTTTTGTTGAGGCTTTGGAAAGGTCCATGAATATTCAGAGTATGAAGTAGATCTTTAAAAAAAAAACCTCAAGAATGCTAATTTTTTTTTTGAAAAATACTAAACAAGAGGCCGTTGATATCTATTATTTAAACAAGAAAAACTGAAATGTTTGTAATTCCACTTTGAATTGAAAAATTACAGATCCTCAGATGATGTGATACTACATAGAGAGAACCCTAAAGAGTCTACCAAAAAACTACTAGAACTAATTAATTCAGTAAAGTAGCAGGATACAAAATTACTATTCAGAAATTGGTTGCATTGTTTTACACCAGTAATGAACTGAACTATCAGTGAGGAAAATTAAGAAAACAATCCCATTTAAAATGTCATCAAAAAGAATGAAATACCTAGGAATAAATGTAACCAAGGAGGTAAAAAACCTTTACTAAGAAAACTGTAAGACAATGCAGAACAAAAGTGAAGAAGATCCAAATAAATGGAAGGCTATATATCATGCTCAGAGACAAGGAGTACTAACATCATTGAAGTGTCTATACCACCCAAAGCAATCTGCAGATTCAAAGCAATTCCTATCAAAATTCCAATGGCATTTTTCACAGAAGTAGAACAAATAACCCTAAAATTTATATGGAACCACAAAAGACCCCAAATGACCACAGCAATCTTGAGAAATAAGAACAAAGTTGGAGGTATCACACTACCTGATATCAAACAATACTACAATGCCATAGTAATCAAAACAGCACGGTGCTCACATTTAAAAAAAAAAAAAAAAGACACATAGACCAATAGAACAGAATAGAGAGCCCGGGAATAAAATCACACCTATACAGTCAATTAGTCTGTGACAAAGGAGGGAAGAATGTACAATGACACAATGAGGTAAAGGCAGTCTCTTCCACAGTGTTGGGAAAACTGGACAGACATGCAAAAAATTAAACTAGACCACTTTCTTACCCCACATACAACAATACATTCAAAATGGATTAAAGACTGAAATGTAAGGCCTGAAACCATAAAACTCCTAGAAGAAAACATGGGCAGTAGACTCTATGACGTTGCTCTTAGTAATATATTTTTTGGATATGTCTCCTCAGACAAGGGGAAAAAAGGAAAAATAAACAAATGGGACTACATCAAACAAAAAAGTTTCTGCACATCAAAGGAAGCCATCAACTAAACAAAAAGACAACCTGCTGAATCGGAAGAAGGCATTTGCCACTGATACATCCAATAAGGGGTTAATACCCCAAATAGATAAGAAACACATACAGCTTAACACCAAAAAAAATTCTGATTAAAAAAAAGTGAGCAGAGGACCTGAACAGACATTCCTCTAAAGAGGACATACAGACTTATGAAAAGGTGTTCAACATCACTAATCATCAGAGAGATGCAAATTAAAACCACAATGAGATATCACCTCACACTTGTCAGAATGGCTATCATCAATAAATCAACAAACAAATGTTCATGAAGATGTGGAGAAAAGGGAACCCCCAGACACTGTTGATGAGATTGTAAATTTCACAATCCCACTGTGGAAAACAATATGGAGGTTTCTCAAAATTTAAAACTAGAACTACCATACTACCCAGCAATTCCACTTTTGGGTATATATCTGAAGAACTCCAAAACACTAATTCAAAAAGATATTTGCACCACTATTTTTATTATAGCATTATTTACAAGAGCTAATATATGGAGGCAACCTAAGTGTCTATCAATAGACGAATGGATAAAGAAGATACACATATATGCAATGGAATATTATACTCATCCATTGAAAAGAATGACATTTTGCCATTTCCAACAACAGGAACAAATACTACATGATCTCACTTATATGTGGAATCTTAAAAACCTAAAAAACAATGAACAAAGAAAACAATGAAACAAAATCATAGGTACAGGGAAGATATTGGTAGTTGCCAGATGGGAGGAGCGTTGAGGGACTGGATAAAAAGGGTGAAGGGATTAAGTACAAACTGGCAGTTACAGAATAGTCATGAGGATGTGAAGTATAGCATAGGGACTCTAATCAATACTGCAGTAACTATGCATGAGATGAGATGGGTACTAGACTTATTGGGGGGCCACTCTGTAACTTATATGCCTAACCACTATGTTTTATACCTGAAACTAAGATAATATCATATGTTAACTGTTATTTTTTAAAATTAAATTTTATGTAAGTAATTACTATATACAAATATTTAATCTTTACCTTATTCTCCTGAAATTAATCTAATATTATATCAATTATACCTTAATAAAAATATTTTTTAGTTGTAGATACTTCTTTTTTAAGTTTTCTAAATTACCTCCTTTTCAATGGCTTTCTGTGCCCAAAGCCTACCATCTCATTCTCTCGCACTGCCAGGGCAGAAACTGTCTCCAGGTCTGTGTCTTAGAGGTGGCGGAGGTTTCCAGGGAAACCACAGTGGAACACCCGAGGGGGTGTGAGCAAAGCTTTCCCTCAACTTGGAGACGTGGAAGGGCACACGCAGAACAAAGAGAAGCTGTGCAAACAGGGGGCTCTGTTTCAGGGGTGTCCCTACCTCTGGCCACGCGGTTAAGGTTTAGCATACTTATCTGGTGATATCACTTTGGCAAAAAACTATGGTGGTTTTGAATTCTTTTAGTGGTACTGGTGGTTATAAATGGCCTTTTCTCTCAGTTAAGTAGTTCTAATGCAACACTTCTTAGCCACAAAAGAGTTCTACCAAATGCCTTAGAGAATAAAGACTTCCCTTTGGTTCTTACCTTGCTTCATCACGCACACACATGCACACACACACACACACACACACGGGAATTTCCCATTCTTTTTACTCTTCATCCTAATAAAGCTGGGTTTTTTGGAGATTATCATCAACTGAATTTCTTCGTTTTGTTAAAAATCGTTTAATGTAATCACTGAAAATGTCTATTCATTAGAGGCTTATTAAAGTAGCAGCTTTTAAATCAGATGGACTCCAAAGAATTTTCTATGACTCAGTTTTCTTATCTGAAAAAAAGGGAGATAGTCATAGCATCTCTCTCAAAGGAGGCTAAGAGAATTATAATGAGAAGTTTCCAGTAGAATCCTTACGTGGTGTTCAATAAGTGTCTGATGTGATTGTCCGAAGTTCAGACAGGCACCTTTCATCCTTTGGACCAGGTCTTGCTGGACGGGGGAGGTGTAGGTGGGTGGCTGAGATGTGTATACTTGCACAACGCTGAGAGGAGGTGGGAAGAGAACTCAGTAACCCTGTTTATAATTAGCTGTCCTTGGGGGAATCTTCCGGTCTACCTCAGCTTGTCCCAACTGCAGAAGTGTTAAGTTTTGCCTTTCAGATCAAGGAATAATACGGCTCCCCAAATTCCACTTCTTCTCTGCCAGCCCCAAGCTCCAAACTGGCCTAATCTATGAGGGAAACACTTAAGCCGCCATCTCCATGTTGATTCAGATAGCTGCATTCAAGCAGAAGGCAAAAAATAAATAAAAAGCAGACTTTTCCATCCACTTCTATAGGGTGGCTACTCTTGGGGAAGGGGAGCAACTTGGTATCTAAGATTTGCACCTACGAATACAATAAGATTGATCTGCCTTTATTTATGGAAGAGTCCTATTCCAGCACCATCTTGCCAGGTAGGAGTCACTGGCTCTGCTCCCTGTCCCTTGTCATTGGGGGAAGAAAGTGACAGGGGTACCTCCCAGGCATCCTGGGATGCGATGCGTGTTTGCATTTTGAAGAGGGATTTCTCATCTCTCCCTTGTTCCCTTCTGCACGCCTACAGCTCGGCAACTCTGACGCAGCCCACCTGCAACGTCTTCCAGGAACCTCCTTCGTGTTGCCCTGGCTCTGCCTTTTCCCTTTTTGGTTTTATTTCTGAGGATCTAAAAATGCTCTTGCCAAAGGTTTCTATTTGTCGTGCTCATGTTCTCATGGTTTTTGTCAGATGGGAAAAACAAGGACGTTAACTGCTCCGTCTCTCTCAGGAACTCAGCCAGTGCTAGACCAACATGAGTCAGGATTCCTGAACTCAGAACCCGTGCTCGGTCTACAAGATGACCCTGCTCAGGGGCCAGAGCTTCCCTGAGACCCTTACCAGCTGGGCATTAATCAACATCTAGCATACAAGAGGTGGGATCACATCAGGAGTTCACAGAAGGCTCAATGAACTAAATTTATCTCCCCTGCCTTCAAATATCCACCGGGGCGGGGCGTGGGGGGAAGCCCTGACTTGGGCGTCACTTCACCGTCTACTGGCTGCATGACCATGTGCTCAGGACTTCACTTCCTTCCACCTCAGTTCCCTTATGAGTAAAAGGGAGACAGAAATTGTACAACTAGTCAGGTTCATGGCAGGTGTGGTGCCTGGCAATAGCAGATACTCAGCCAAGGTAGGCTATTAATCATCCTAGCATGGAGGAGGAGAGGGATCTTCAAAATTGCAATTTAGCTCAATATTTAGGTTCGTACAAATAGGCCCAACTCAACTTCCTGTCTGCATCTTTGTCCAAGTATCTCACCTCCCTGGTCTCATCCCACTGCCCTTCTCCCAGTTGTCTGCCTCTCCTGATGTCCCTTCCCAGGTTTAGTTCCCCAGGCGTGTCTGCCCATAGAGATCTCTCTTGCCCCATCTCCTGTTTGCAGTGTGCGTTCTTGCTTTTCAGCTTACTGTCCTTCTCTAAACGTAATGAAGAACTCCAGAAAGTTTCTTCTGAGACACTCATGAAGACGACTCACTGCCAGGCCACAACGCAGGAGACATGCCTGCTCCTGATGCTTGTTGAAGGCCGCTGAAGACCTGTTTAAAGAGACCTTCCATGGAAACCTGACTTCCGAGCGAACCACCTTATGATCACCCCAAGTGGAACCTCCAGCAGAGGAGTGTGACTTGTGGATCCGTGAGCACCGGCCCGTGAAATCCGGGAAGCCAGAATGCGCTGCTTGCACGCACAGGCATTCCAATAATAGTTTCTGCTAGGGAGGACAGTGCAGTGACTCACGTCTCCAGCGCACGTCTCCCAGGCACAGAGGCGTGGGCGGGGACACTCACCATGGCCTAGGGGGATTACCTGGGGAGGCCAGGAAACCGGGCGGCCTACAGACAGACTCAAGACACGAGTGCACGAGGGCAGCCACGCTGACTCACACAGGAAAGCAACGGGGCGATGACCAAATTTGAAAGAAGCAAGTCGCCTATGTCAGGGAAGCTCTCAGAGAAACAGGAAGCGCGATCAGCTGGTATCAAGCTCAGGAAAGGAAAATTCAGCATGTCTGCGTGCCTTTGCTCTCCCTGAAGTTTATCAAGATGAATGTCTACTGAGCAGAGCACTGTGCTTCTGAGAAATGAGATTCAGCCACCCTCTTCGACAGAGGTCTTCGACCTCTGCAAGGCCTTCTGGGCTGCTGAGGGTGGCTCCCACTGCCGACCTCACTACCACCTCACCTGCAATTGCTATAGCGAACACCTAGTGACAGCCTCGCCTGTTCGGTTGGATGCATGGCTGGCTGGGGGTGGAGGCTACTCTGCGCACCAAGAAACCAGGCACCAGACTGAGCTGGACGGAGGAAGGGGCTTATATTCTAATAGCTACCTAAAGGAGGATAACGTTCTTTTTCTAACTAGCTCAAAGACATCTACATGTAAGCCCTGGCCCTGTTTACTGAGCACTTACTAAATGTCTAACTCTGTGTTAGGAATTGGATGCATATTTTCACATTTCTTACAACAATCCCAAGAGGCAGATTCTTTTAGTATC
>PVJI01019280.1:0-31215 GCA_004026765.1 Micronycteris hirsuta
ATTTGCAGGGAGATCCTATAAGGTACATGCATAAGGAAGTGGGAATCCTCTGGAGCCTCACAAAGATGTAGTGAATTTGAAATTCTGGAGATTCAGCAAGATGGCAGAGGAGTGAGTGGAAGCCATACTAATCTTCCATGATCAATCTGGAATTACAACTAAATTGTGGAGAAATTACCCAGAACAAACAACTGAACAATAGTGAGACAGAAGCCTTATAACCTTGGACAGACAGAAGAATCACCTTCGGCACAACCTGTCTGATAAGGAGTGTGGTGGAGACTCGAGAGGGCTAGCTGGGTACCCACAGGCAGCAGTGCCAGAGGGATAATTAAGCAGCAGTTTGGATCCCCCTGAGAATAATGGGGTCTAAACCCTAAGCTAAGATCCCCAGCCTAGAATACCAGAGCCCAAAAAGTACACAGATAAAACAACTGGTGGTTAAAAGTGGCAGGGTTGCTCTCTGCCAGAGACAGATAGCTGGAGACACAAAGAGCCGTTTAAAGGGCCAATGCACAAATTTTTATTTGTTGTCACTTACGTGAGATTCCAGCAAAGGCAGGAGTGGAGTGGGATGAAAATGCCTGAGGAGAGACTGGGAATGGGAGCTTTTGGGAGAGTGGTGAGAGAGTAGCCACAGGAATCCCATTGCTGAGTCTTCCCACAAAAGGCAGCAGCCATCAGTGCTCAGGCAGACCACTCCCTCTGAGTGGCAGTAGCCTGGGGGGAAACAACATCCCTGCCCCCAAGAAAGACTCTGTCTGGGCTCTGTGGTGCTTAAGCCTGACTGCTGAGTGCAGAGTGACCAGATTAACAACTTAAGGAGTCAGCCACACACATAGAACCCTGGCAATGGCAGGGCAGAGTGGACTAGAAATACTGGGGACAGAGGCTTGGGGGAGAAAACTGAGGAAAGACTGGGGACTGGGGACAGAGGCTTGGGGGAGAAAACTGAGAGAGTGGCCGCTGGGATCCTGGTGCTGATTCATCACTCATACTGCAGCAGCCATGCTTCTTAGGCAGACCACTCCCCTCCAGGCAGCAGCAGACTGAGGAGAAACAATAGCCCCAACTCCAGGAGGAATTCTGCCCCACTCCATGGGGCTTAAGCCTGACTGGTGAGAGCAAAGGGACTACATTAACAACCGAAGGGGACAACCATAGACAGCAGATCTCTGGCAGTCTTAGAGCAGGCTGCCTAAGGTCAGACGAGGTCAATACTTGATATCACCAGAGGCAGATCCAGAAAGAAAAAAACAGTGGTAAATACTAGAGGCTACCAAGATAAAATCCACTGTGGTCTTCATGATTAGTGATATTTTCTTTCCTGTACAGCTTTTTAACATTCATTTCTTGTCCAGCAAGTTTGTGCATATTAAGTCACTAGAATTTATACTATAGTTTCTTTCTCTCCATTCTTATAATAGTCTTAATCTTTTTAAACCCTTATGAATACTGGTTCATTTGCTGTTGATACCGAGATTGCAGGGTGGAGGGAGATATTATTGCAGATATGGGTTTGTTTCCTGGGCTTTGTGGTTTTCTTCTGGCAGCACCTGCATAACAGCATACAAGACAAGTGTGTGGAGTGACCCTCAGTCAACCAGCTGGAGGGAAGGACCCACCAAAGGATGACCCAACAACAATCAAAACCTAATTATATTCTGAAAGGCAACATAAACGGCATCTCAAGAGCATCAAGTTCAGGAGATCAAGGAGACTGCACCACTGAATCTCACAGGTCTCCTGCCATAGAAGTTCACACCACAAACTCAGGGAGTCAGAACAGATCAATTTAAGAAGCAGAGGTTAACAAAAACAGTCTCACAGACAATGGGATGACAAAGAAACAAACCCCAAATGAAAGGAAAAGAGGAGTCCTTAGGAAGAATACTAAATGAAATAGAGGCAAGTCAACTATCAGATATTGAGTTCAAAGCAATGGTTATAAGGAAACTCAATGAGCTCACTGTGAATTACCAAAAACTATAGGAAAACTATGAGGAACTTACTGCAAACTATATCAACGTGAAAAAGAAAATAGAAATTATCAACAAGAGCCAAGAGGAAATGAAGAATATAATTTCTGAAATGAAGAACACAGTAGAAGGAATCAAAAGCATGCTAGAGGAAGCAGAGGATCAAATCAGTGAGCTGGAGGACAAGGTAGAAAAAAACTCCCAGAAAGAGCAAGAAAAGGAAAAAAGACTCAAAAAGAAAGAAGAGGTGTTAAGGGAACTGCAGGACAACATGACGTAATAATATCCATATAATAGGGATACCAGAAGGAGAAGAAGAAGAGCAAGGGATAGAAAACCTGTTTGAAAAAGTAATGATGGAAAACTTCCCTAATTTGAAGAGATAAAAAGTCACACAAATCCAGGAAGCACAGAGCATCCCATTCAAGAAGAACCCAAAGAGACTCACTCTAAGACACATCATAATTGGCAAGATTCCAAAACAAAGAGAGAACCTTAAAGGCACCAAGGGAGAAACAGGAAATAACATACAAGGCAGCATGGATAAGGCTAGCAGCTGATTTCTCAATGGAAACACTACAAGCCAGAAAGGAATGAAAGAAATATTCCAAGTAATGAAGATCAAAAGCCTGCAACTGAGAATACTCTATCCAGCAGGCTCTCAATTAAACTGGAAATTTAATTGAGGAATAAGGAGTATCCAGACAAAAGAAGGCTGAAAAAATACACCTCCACCAAACAGCACTGCAGGATATGCTAAAGGACTACTTTAAGAAGAGGAAGAAAAAGAGTGAGAGAGAGAGAGAGGAACACAGGTAGGAAGGAAGTAAAATGGCAATAAATAAGCACCTATCACTAATAAGCAGAAATGTAAATGGATTAAATGCTCCAATCAAAAGACATAGAGTACCTGAATGAGTAAGATCATCATGACCCACACATATGCTGCCTAAAAGAGACCCCCCTCAGAACAAAAGACCTACACAGACAAAAAGTGAAGGGTTGGAAAAAAATATTCCAAGGAAATGGACAGAAAAAAAGGCTGGGGTAGCGATACTCATATGGGACAAAATAGACTTCAAAACAAGGACCACAAAAAGAGACTCAGAACGACACTTCAAAATACTCAAAGGAAGAATACATCAAGAAGACATAAAGAGACTTCTGGCCAAGATGGAGGCGTAGGCAGATACACTATACCTCCTCGCACAACCAGAAGAGGGAAAAAAATGATTTAAAAACAAAAAAACAATCGATCTGACAGAAAATTGAACTGTATGGAAGTCTCACAAACAAGAAGTTAAAGAAGACATGTTCATCCAGACCAGTAAGCAGGGTGGAGCTGGGCATAGAGCGCATGAAGAGACTGCGGTTTGTGGAGTGGTGAGAGCAACACTGCAGCTGCCCGGAGAGGCCCGCAGCTGGCACACTCAGTGAAACCTATGGCTGGCCGACCTGGACCCACTGGGGCTGAGACTGGTGGACTGGGCAATCTCTCATACTCACGCAGATAGACTGGTAGGAAAAGCTGGGGAGCAGAGCAGACTGTGCAACCCACCAACTCAGGGAAATAAAGCCTCAAACCACCAACTGAAAACACCTGTGGGAGTTGAGGCGGCGGTGAGAGGAGCTCCCAGCATCATAGGAGACTTCATTGGAGAGACCCACAGGGCACAGGCCCACCCACCCAGGAACCGGCGTGGAAGGGCCCAATTTGCTTGTGGGTATTGGGAAAGGTGACTGGGAGCTGGCGTAGAGCGGAGCAAGCGCCATTGTTCTCACTTGGGCTGCGCCCCCGCAGGCAGCATCACAACACAACCACATGGGTTCCCTGCCCTGGTGAACACCTAAGGCTCTGCCCCTTAAAGTAACAGGCATGCAGAGAAAGGAAAGGGTGGCCCAAATGAAAGAGCAGATCAAAACTCCAGAGAAAATACAACTAAGCCATGAAGAGATAACCAACCTATCAGATGCACAGTTCAAAACACTGGTAATCAAGATGCTCGCAGGATTGGTTGAATTTGGCCACAAATTAGATGAAAATATGAAGAATACACTAAGAGAAATGAGGGAAAATGTACAGGGAACCAATAATGATGGGAAGGAAACTGGGACTCAAATCAATGGTGTGGACCAGAAGGAAGAAAAAAACATTCAACCAGAAAGGAATGAAGAAAGAAGAATTCAAAAAAATGAGGAGAGGCTTAGGAACCTCCAGGACATCTGTAAACATCCCAACATCCGGGTCATAGGGGTGCCAGAAGGAGAAGAGGAAGACCAAGGAATTGAAAATTTATTCGAGAAAATAATGAAAAAGAACTTCCCCAAGCTGGTAAAGGAAATAGACTTCCAGGAAGTCCAGGACGGTCAGAGAGTCCCAAAGAAGTTGAACCCAAAGAGGAACACACCAAGACACATCATAATGATATTACCCAAGATTAAAAATAAGGAGAGAATCCTAGAAGCAGCAAGAGAAAAGGAGACAATCACCTACAAAGGAGTTCCCATAAGACTGTCAGCTGATTTCTCAAAAGAGACCTTGCAGAAGAAGGGGCTGGAAAGAAATATTCCAAGTCATGAAAGGCAAGGACCTACATCCAAGAATACTCTATCCAGCAAAACTTTCATTTAGAATGGAAGGGCAGATAAAGTGCTTCTCAGATAAGGTCAAGTTCAAGGAGTTCATCATCACTCAGCATTTATTATACGAAATGTTAAAGGGATTTATATAAGTCATGGAGGGATATCAACAGGGGAATGGGAGGGGGAGAGGAGGAGAAAGTACAGAGAATAGGTAGAGTAAACAGTAGGTAGAAAACGGACAGGGGGAAGTTGAGAATTGTATGGGAAATGTGGAGGTCAGGGAACTTATGTATATGACCCATGGACAAAACTAAAGGGCGGGGAATGGCGGGATGCAGGGCAGGGGTGGGGATAAAGGTAGGGAAATGGGATGACTGTAATAGCATAATCAATAAAATAGATTAAAAAAATATATATAAAAAGACATAAACATTAGAAACATATATGCACCCAGCACAGGAGCACCCAGATATATAAAAAAAATCTTGGGTGACTTCAAGAAACATATTGACAGCAATACAATTATAGTAGGGGATTTTAACACTCCACTGAAAAAATGGATAGATCTTCCAAACAAAATATCAACAAGGATATTGCAGCATTGAACAATGTCCTAGATCAAATGTACTTAACTGATATTTATAGGACCTTTCATCCCAAAGAAGCAAAATACACATTCTTTTCAAATGCACATGGAACATTTTCAAAGATAGACCACATGATAGGACACAAAACAAGTCTCAAAAAATTCAAGAAAATTAAAATCATATCAAGCATTTTCTCCAACCACAGGGAATGAAACTAGAAACCAACCTCAAAGAAAAAACTCAAAAACACTCAAACTCATGGAGATCGAATAGTATGCTATTAAACAATGAATGGGTGAAAAATGAGGTCAAGGAAAAAATAAAAAAGTTTCTGGAAACAAATGAAAATGAACTCACAACAATCTAAAGTTTATGGGACATAGCAAGGCAGTCCTGAGAAGGAAGTTCATAGCGATATAGGCTTTCCTGAAAAAGATAAGAAGATACCAAAATAATAATAATAATAATAATAATAATAATAATAATAATAATAACCCAACCCTACATCTACAAGAACTGGAGGAACAACAATAAAAATCTCCTGGGGCTATTAAAAGGAAGGAAATAACCAAGATCAGAGCAGAATTAGATGACATAGGGACTAAAAGAAAAATTCTAAGGATCAATAAATCCAGGAGGTTGTTCTTTGAAAAGATAAACAAAGTCAACAAGCCTTTAAGCAGACTCATCAAGAATAAAAGAGAGAGGACCTAAATAAATACAATCAGAAAGGAAAGAGGAGACATTACAACTAATACCACAGAAATACAAAGGATTGTAAGAAATTACTATGAACAACTATATGCCAAGAAATTTGAAAATCTAGGTGAAATGGACAAATTTCTAGAAAAATATAATTTTCCAAAATGCAATGAAGAAGAAGCAGAAAGCCTGAACAGACCAATAAGAGCTGACAAAATTGAAGCTTTGATAAAACAAACAAACAAACAAACAAACAAAACTCCTGGCACACAAAAGCCCTGGACCAGACAGTTTCAGAGGAGAATTTTACAAATTATTTAAAGAAGAGCTAACCCCTATCCTTCGCATACTATTCCAAAAAATCCAAGAAGATGGAAGACTCCCAAGTTCTTTGTATGAAGCCAGCATCATCCTAATCCCCAAACCAGATAAAGACATAATAAAGAAAAGAAAATTATAGGCCAATATTGCTGATGAACACACTCACTAAAATCCTCAACAAAATATTGGCAAACTGCAT
Source organism: Micronycteris hirsuta (assembly GCA_004026765.1). Taxonomy (NCBI): domain Eukaryota; kingdom Metazoa; phylum Chordata; class Mammalia; order Chiroptera; family Phyllostomidae; genus Micronycteris; species Micronycteris hirsuta. Next base: position 6,372 of record PVJI01019280.1, read on the forward strand.
ATAGCAACAATACATTAAAAAGATCACATACCATAATCAAGTGGGATTCATCCCAGGGATGCAAGGGTACAATATTTGCAAATCAATAAACATAATACATCAGGTAAACAAAAGACAAAAATTGCATGATCATATCAATAGATACAGAAAAGTATTTGATAAGGTACAGGAGCCATTTATGATAAAAAAAACACTCAGAAAATCTAGAATATAGTGAGCATTCCTCAACATAATAAAGGCCGCATATGAGAGATGTACAGCCAATATCATACTCAATGGGCAAAACCTAAAAGCTTTCCCACTAAGATCAGGAACAAGACAAGGATGTCTGCTTTCACCACTTCTATTCAACATAGTATTGGAAGTCCTAGCCACAGCAATCAGACAAGAAAAGTAAATAAAAGGCATCCAAATTGGAAAGGAGGAACCCAAACCGTTATTGTTTACAGATGATATAATAGTGTACATAGAAAATCCTATAGACTCCACCAAAAAACTACTTGGCCTAATAAGTGAATTTGGCAAAAGTGGGATACAAAGTCAATATTCAGAAATCAAGGGCATTTTTGTACACCGACAATGAAATATCAGAAACAGAAATCAGGAAAAAAATCACATTTGACATAGCAACAAGAAAAATGAAGTATTTAGGAATAAACCTAACCAAGGAGGTAAAACACCTGTACTCAGAAAACTACACAACACTGAAGAAAGAAATTAAGGAAAGCACAAATAAATGGAAGCATGTACCATGCTCATGGATTGGAAGAATTAACACCATCAAAATGTCCATACTACCTGAAGCAATTTATAGATTCAACGCAATCCCTATTAAATTACCAGCGGCATACTTCACAGATATAGGACAAACACTTTAAAAACTTATATGGAACCATAAATGACCCCAAATGCTGCAGTAATTTTGAGAAAGAAGAACGAAGTAAGAGGGATCACAATACCTGATATCAAACTGTATTTCAAGGCCACACTAATCAAAACAGCCTGGTACTGGCGTAATAACAGACACATAGTCCTATGGAACAGAACACAGAGCCCAGAAATCAACCCAAGTCTCTATGGTCAATTAATATTTGACAAAGGGACAGAAGCATAAAATGGAGTAAAAATAGCCTCTTCAGCAAATGGTATTGGGAGATCTCGACCGCTACATGCAAAAAAATGAAACTCAATCACCAACTTATACCATACACAAAAATAAATTCAAGGTGGATAAAAGATTTAAATACAAGTCAGAACACCATAAAAGTTCTAGAACAGAACATAGGCAGGAAAATCTCAGATATTCCATGCAGCAATATTTTCACCAATATGCCCCCTAGAGCAAGAGACATAAAGGAAAGAACAAACGAATGGGATTTCAACAAAATAAAAGCTTCTGCACGGCTAAAGAAAACATCAGTAAAATGAAAAAAGAACCAACAGTATCGGAAAACATATTTGCCAATGATACCTCAGACAAGAGTTTGATCTCCAAAATATAGAAAGAGCTCACATGACTCCACTCCAGGAAGACAAAAAACCCAATTAAAAAATGGGCAAAAGACTTGAACAGACACTTCTCCAACGAGGATATACAAAGGGACCAGAGACATATGAAAAGATGCTCAGCATCACTAGTCTTCAGAGAGATGCAAATTAAAACCATAATGAGATACATTTCACATAGTGAGAATGGCCATCATAAACAAATCAATAAACAAGTGTTGGAGAGGATGCAGAGAAAAGGGAACCCTAGGGCACTGTTGGTGGGAATGCAAAATGGTGCAGCCAGTGTGGAAAACAGTATGGAATTTCCTCAGAAAACTAAAAATGGAACTGCCTTTTGACCCAGCAATTCCACTGCTGGGATTATACTCTGAGGACACTAAAACACCAATCCAAAAGAACCTATGCACTCCTATGTTCATAGCAGGACAATTTACAAGAGCCAAGTGCTGGAAGTAACCTAAGTGCCCATCAGTAAATGATTGGATCAAAAATCTATGGTACATTTACACAATGGAATATTATGCATCAGAAAGAAAGAAAGAGCTCCTATCCTTTGTGACAGCATGGATATATCTGGAGAGCATTATGCTAAGTGAAATAAGCCAGGCAGTGGAAGACAAATATCATACAATCTCACCTACAAGTGGAACCTAATCAGCAAAGTAAACAAGCAAGCAGAATATAACCAGAGACATTGAACTTAAGAACAAACTGACAGTAACCAGAGGGAGGATGGTACTAGGGGGAAAAGAGGGAAGGGTTTTCAGGAACATGGATAGAGGACACACGGACAAAACCAAAGGGGGATAGGGTCAAAGTTGAGAAGTGTGGATGGTGGTGGTGGCGGCGAGTGTTGTAGGCGAGTGTTGTATGGTGAGTGTTGTAGGGAAAAAGGAGACAACTGTACTTTTACAATTTTTTCTTTAAATGTGGGGAAAAAAAAAGAAAACAACCAATAGCAAACATTCAGAATAAATTTATATTCTGGCCTTTGAGGTTTATTCACCTGCTTAAAAAAAAAATGAAACTCTGGGAGTGGGGGGGTAGTGACCTGTGGTTTAACAAGTCCTCCAGGTGATTCTAATGGGACTGAACATTTAACTGCTTTTTTTATACTATTAAGTGTAATAGGAGTGTAAACACCACCTATCTAATCATCATACTATGTAATCATGGGAAATCAAACAACCTCTCTGGGCCTCAGTGTATTAATCGGTACAGTGGAGTTGGGATTCATCTCTTTGGTTTTATGGTTTGGCTGTAACTGCAGCTGTGGGTGTATTGGTTGCCTTGGAGTCTGGCCCTGCTCCTAGTTTCCATTAACACTGGGAGTCAGGGAACTTCCAGACTTGTGTCCACCTGCTTTTACTGGCTTGGAAGAGCTGAATACTAAATATTCAGGGCTTTTGCAAGCTGGTTATAAATCTTAGTGGCTTGAAATTGGCCATGATTGGAGTATTTGCTCCACAAAATTGGCAGATGCTACAAATTAGGGCTCTCCCTTATCCCTTCTCAGTATATCACTGCCTCTGTGCATTGAGGAATGTCCACCCTCTCTTTCAGCCATGCTAAGAAAATACTCTGTATTGATACAGAAAATACTTGTCCTTCCTATGTTCTTTCAAAATGTTAAGAGGCCCACCACAATTTCTTAGTTGTGGGCTAAAGGAGAGTAATAATGACTTGAAAGGTGCGTATGGGAAAGTGAAACATGGACTTTAGCTTCCCAGGGTTTGTCTCTGAGTAGACTATTGGAATAAATATGTTCATTATATGGAGGATGAATAGTGGCCAAAGTTATGTGATCACTTGCTCTTTCTCTCTCTCTCTCTGAACCATTTATCAGCTGCCACCTTTTCTTTCCTTCCTTTCTTCTTTCCTTTCTTCCTTCCTTCCTTCCTCCCTCCCTCCTCCTCTCCTCCCCCTCCCTCTCTCTTCTTCTCCTTCTCCTTTTCTCCTTCTCCTTCTTCTTCTTCTCTCTCTCTCTTTCTTTTTTTACTTTCCTGCTTTGAGATCTTGAGATCTTAGATACGGGAACTGAATCGCACAGGCTGTAGGAGCAGCCATTTCCTCCCTGAGCTGGGAGGGCACTGTGGCACTGTGTGAGAACAGGCCTTTGTTCAAATACTGGTTTTACCTCTTTTTAGCTGCCTAACCTTAAACTATTTACTTACCTTTGTGCTCCTTTGATTCCTCATACATAGGATGGAGATACAGTCAGTTCTGCTGTAAGGACTGTCAAGAAAAGACCAATTTGTTCAAAGTAGTTAAGCACAACACCCTGGTTGGTATACAAGAAACACTAGATGCATGCAGAAAACTACACCTAGCTTCAGTGGAATACACAAACATGCACACACCTGGCTTAGACAAGAAGCCACGCCCATACACATCTGGTGTTAGCGCTCCCCCTCCGATTTCTGATGACCTTTCTCCCACCATTTCACTATAACAAGCAGATGCTGTGGACCACGAAATCAGATACCCTTCCTTCTCATTAATTTTCCCACTTTCTTTTCAGCCTATTTTGCATTTTTTCCTCTCCACTTTTTTCTCTATCTTTTCTCTCACTCTTTTCCTGTATTCCTTTTGTTATCTGCATGCAGGGCGGCAAATGGAGCAGGAGGGCAGGCCATGCATGGCACTGCAGGTGCCTACTCCCATAGCAAGCTGCAGGTCTTTTTCAAGGTAAAGTACAGTATTTATTGTAGTAATTATGTATTAACTATTTCACATCTATAAAAATGTGCTACTGTTTTTATTATGTGCCCCTTTTTAAAAGTGTGCCACTGAAAATTTCTTGAGTATTATACCCCAAACTCACTCTACTGTAAGACCTGTGTTTTATTGCATGATTTTGCATGGAGTGGTGATTTTTAGGAAAGCAAAGATCATGGTTATAGTAGCACTGACTATAATATCAGCAACCATCTCATTCATAAGGTTAATTATTGAGTTAATATATACAAAACACTTAAAATAACACTTGGCTATAGTAAGTAGTAAATTAGCAACGGCTGTTTTTGCTCCAAAAAAGAGGGGATCGAAGTAGATGGTATTCTCCAAAGACCTTCCAACTGCAGGATTTTGTGCATGCTAGAGTCCAGGCCCCCTCATTTTATGAACGTATGAGATGGGAGACTTGAGGCTTGCACAAGGTCATACAACTAGTTAGTGAGGACATGGGAAAGCACTGGCTCTTACCTTCTCTCCAAACCACTGACCCACAGGCTAAAGACAATAACTGAAAACTGACTACAAAGTCATTAAACTTATTCTCAGTTTCTAAAATACACACTAAATGTTAGCAGTTGTGGTAAAATGTGTCAGATGGAAGAACTCTAAAGTTGTTAGCAGTTTTGGCTGTGTCAAAAGTTATAGCTATAACTGTATAGCTAGAAGGCAGATGTCTGGCCTATTTAAATTTTACTCCCAGTTTGAAGCACTTTTCCATATTTGTGCCTAAAGGGAGAAAGGCATACAAGGGTAACATCCAGTCATTGGCAGATAAATGCCTTAGGGGCAAAGAGAAATTTATTTTTATCTCTCCCTCACACTATTATCTTTTCAATAGCAATTCCCTCACCCCTCAACATTCAGAACACTTATGCCCGTGGACTAAGGTATTTTAGGTATTGTTTATGGTATACAATGCATGCCTAGCTAAGGAATATATTTTTCTTTGTGATCAAATAGTCGTAAGAGCCACTGTGATCTCACTTATATATTAATTTCTTTATTTTTTATAATTTATTTTTCTTGATTTTCTTTATTTTTTTAATCGTTGTTCAAGTACAGTTGTCTCAATCACCCCCCCCCCCACTCCCTTTGCTCCACCCACCCCCACATCCCACCATCAATCCTTCCCCTCTTTGGCTTTGTCCATGGGTCCTTTATACATGTTCTTTGATGACCCTTCTCCTTCTTTCCCTCCTTATCTCTTTCCCCCCTCCCCTCTGGTTGCTGTCAATTTGTTCTTTTTTCCAGTGTCTCTGGTTATATTTTGGAGATCAAACCATTGTCCAAGATATCATTGGCAAATATATTTCACCATATGGTTGGTTCCCTTTTCATTTCACTGATATTTTCTTTAGCCATGCAGAAGCTTTTTATTTTGAAGTCCTACTTCTTTATTCTTTCCTTTATGTCCCTTGCTATAGGGGATGTATCAGTGAAAATATTGCTGTGTAGAATATCTGAGATTATCCTTCACTTGTTTTCCCTTAGGACTTCATGGTGTCATGACTTATATTTAAGTCTTTTACCCATCTTGAATTTATTTTTGTGTATGGTGTAAGTTGGTGATCGAGTTTCATTTTTTTGCATGTAGCTGTCCAGATCTCCCAACACCATTACGGTTGCCATGCAACATTATATTACTTTCAGCTATACATAGTGTGTTTGTGTCTAATCACTACAACAGTGATTAGAAATTTATATACTTTACAAAGTGATTATCCTGATGACTCTAGTACCTATCTGACACCATACATAGTTATATTATTGACTGCATTCCGTATGCTGTACTTTACATTCTCTTGACTATTTTGTAACTGCAACTATTTACTTCTTAATCTGTTTCATCTTTTCACCCACCTTTCCCAACTCCCCTCCCATCTAGTGACCATCAATTTGTTCTCTGTATCTATTGTTCCTATTTTGTTTTTTGATTTATTTTGTTTTAGATTCCACATATAAATAAAATCATATGCCATTTGTCTTCTATTTTTGACTTTTTAAAATATATTTTATTGATTATGCTTTTACAGTTGTCCCATTCTTTTCTCTTCTTTATTCCCTTCTGCCCTGCACCTCCCCTCCTACCAGCATTCCTCCCCCTTAGTTCACGTCCATGGGTCATACATATAAGTTCTTCAGTTTCTACATTTCTCATACTATTCTCAACCTCCCCTTGTCTATTTTGTACCTACCATTTATGCTTATTCCCTGTACATTTTTCCCCATTCTCCCGACCCCCACGTTCCCCACTACTAACCCTCCATGTGATCTTCATTTCTGTGATTCTGTTCCTGTTCTAGTTGTTTGCAGTTTGTTTTTGTTTTTCTTTAGGTTTACTTGCTGATGATTGTGAGTCTGTTGTCATTTTTCTGTTCATAATTTTAATCTTCTTTTTCTTAGGTAAGTCCCTTTAGCATTTCATATAATAAGGGCTTGGTGATGATGAACTCCTTTAACTTGACCTTATCTGGGAAGCACTTTATCTGCCCTACCATTCTAAAGGATAGCTTTGCTGGATAGAGTAATATTGGATGGAGGTCCTTACCTTTCAGGACTTAAAATACTTCTTTTCAGCTCCTTCCTGCCTGCAAGGTTTCTCTTGAGAAATCAGCTGATAGTCCTATGGAAACTCCTTCATAGGTAACTGTCTCCTTTCGTCTTCCTGCTTTTAAGATTCTCTCTTTCTCTTTAATCTTGGATAATGTAATTACGATGTGTCTTGGTGTGTGCTTCCTTGGGTCCAACTTCTTTGGGACTCTCTGAGCTTCCTGGACTTCCTGGAAGTCTATTTCCTTTGCCAGATTGGGGAAGTTCTCCTTCATTAGTTTTTCAAATAAGTTTTAAATTTCTTGTTCTTCCTCTTCTCCTTCTGGCACCCCTATGATTCAGATGTTAAAACATTTCAAGTTGTCCTGGAGGTTTCCAAGCCTCTCCACATTTTTTTTTAATTCTTATTTATTCATTCTGTTCTGGTTAAATGTTTATTTCTTCCTTCTGCTCCAAATTGTTAATTTGAGTCCCAGTTTCCTTCCCTTCACTGTTGGTTCCCTGTACCTTTTCCTTTATTTCAGTTTGCATAGCCTTCACTTTTTCCTGTATTCTGCGACCATACTCAATAATTTCTATGAGCACCCTGATTGCCAGTGTTTTGAACTCTGCATCTGATAGGTTGGCTATCTCCTTGTCACTAGTTTTTTCCTGGAGTTTTGATCTGTTCTTTCATTTGGGCCATATTTCTTTGTCTCAGCACACCTGTTATGTGCTAAAGAGGGGAGCCTTAGTTATTCGTCTGGGCAGGGCAACCCACGTCACTGTATTGTGGCACTGTATGTACGTGAGGGGTCAGTGGGGGAACAATGCTGCTTGCTCAGCTCTCAGCCAGCTTTTAGTCACTTCCCCTGCTACCCACAAGCAAATTGGGCCCTTCTGGTACTGATTATCAGGTGGGTGTGTGGGTTTGTGTACATTCTAGGATCCTGTGGGTCTCTCCAACAAACTCTCCTGTGAGGTTGGGAGTTTCTCCTGCCATGGTAACCCTCACAGGTTTTTTTCAGTCAGAGGTTTTGAGGCTTTCTTTTCACTTGCTGGAACCCTGGGTTGTGGGGTCTGTCTTACTCTGCAGTTGTTTCTCCTGCTTTACCCACACACAAATGTGGCCTGCCAGCCACTGTCTTGCCCATGCAGACCTTCTGCCGCATGTCCTCTGCCCTAGCTGCTTGTCTTTGCCCCTCCTACCAGTCTGGATAAATGTTTCTTTTTTAACTCATTGGTTGTTGGACTTTCATACAGTTCTATTTTCTGGCAGTTCTGGTTGTTTTTTGTTTTTAAATTTGTTGTTGTCATTCTTTTGGTTGTGCGAGGAGGTCAAGTATACCTACCTGCACCTTCATCTTCTATTTCTGACTTGTTTTACTTAGCATAATACCTTCTATGTCCTTCCATGTTCTTGCAAAGGGCAAGATTTCATTATTATATGGCTGAAGAATATTCCATTGTACGTATATACCACTTGTTTTTTTATCTGTTCATTGATCATACACACTTAGGTTGTTCCATATCTTGACTATTGTAAATAATGCTACAATGGACATAGGAGTGCCTATTTATTTTTGAATTAGTATTTTGGAAATACTCAGAAGTGGAATTGCTAGGTCATGTGGTGGTTTTATTTTTATTTTTTGAGGTCACCCCCATATAGTGGCCATACCAAGCTGCAATCTCATTAAGAGTGCATGAGCGTTCCCTTTTCTTCATATTCTCTCCAACACTTTGTTTGTTGATTTATTGATGATAGCCATTCTGACAGGTGATAGATATCTCATTGTGGTTTTAATTTGTATTTCTCTGATGATTGGCAATGTTGAGTGTCTTTTCGTATACCTATTAGCAATCTTTATGTCCTCTTTGGAGAAATGTCTGTTCAGGTCTTCTGCCCATTTTTTAATTGGGTATTTGTATTTTTTTTTCCTGTTAAGTTGTATGAGTTCTCAATATATTTTGGATATTAACCTTTCCTCAGGTGTATCTATGGCAAGTATCTTCTTCCATTTGCAAGTTGTCTTTTTAAAATTTTTATTCTATTAGAGTTGTCTCAATTTTTCCTCCCTTTGCCCTCCTCCTCCCAATGTACCCCCTGCTCCCACATTCAAACCCCACACTGTTGTCCATGTCTTTGGGTCATTCATACACGTTCTTTGACTAATCCCTTCACCTTCTTTCCACAATTATCCCCCACGCTCTTCTTCTCTGGCCACTGTCAGTCTATCCCATGGTTTCATGCTTGCGGCTCTATTTTGTCCATTAGTTTATGCTGTTCATTAAATTCCTTCTATAAGTGAGATCATATGGTATTTGTCTATCACCAACTGGCTTATTTTACTTAGCAAAATATTCTTCAGTTCCATCTATGCTGTTGCAAAAGGTACTCCTGTTCCTTCTTTCTTTCTGCTGCGTAGTATTCCATTGTGTAAATGTACCGCAGTTTTTAAATCCACTCATCTACTGATGGGTCTTTAGGCTGTTTCCAGTAATTGGCTGTTTTAAATAGTGCTGCTATGAATGTAGGGGTGCATAAGTTCTCTTGAATTGGTGATTTGGAATTCTTAGGCCAAATTCCCTGCAGTGAAATCACTGGGTCAAGTGGCAATTCTATTTTAAATTTTTTGAGGAAATTCCATACTGTTTTCCACAGTGGCTGCACAAGTCTGCATTTCCATCAACACTGTACCAGGGTTCCCTTTTCTCCACATCCTCACCAGCATTTGCTGTTTGTTTACTTATTAGTGATGGTCACTCTGAAAGGAGTGAGGTGATATCTCATTGTTGTTTTCATTTGCATTATCTCTGATGGCTAGTGATGCTAAGCATCTTTTTATATGTCTATGGGCCATCTGTATGTCCTCCTTGGAGAAGTGTCTAGTCAGATTCTTTGTCCAATTTTTTATTGGATTGTTTGTCTTCCTGGTATTAAATGATATGAGTTCTTTATATATTTTGGAGATTAAACCCTTGTCTGATGTATCATTGGGAAATATGTTCTCCCATACAGTTCCCTTTTCATTTTGATGATGGTTTCTTTAGCTGTGCAGAAGCTTTTTAATTTCATGTAGTTCCATGTGTTTATTTTTTCCTTTATTTCTCTTACCTTAGGAGATATATCATCAAAAATATTGCTATGTGGGATATATGAAATTTTATTTACTGTGTTTTCCACTAGGACTTTTATGGTACCATGACTTACATTTAAGTCTTTAATCCATTTTGAGTTTATTCTGGTGTATGGTGTAAGTTGGTGGTCTAGTTTTCTTTTTTTCCAGTTCTCACAACACAATTTATTTTTTATTTTTAGTTTTTTATAATGTTATTTCTTATGTTTTTTATAAGATTTTATTTATTTATTTTTAGAGCAAGAGGGGCCTCACAACACAATTTATTGAATAGACTATTTTTACTCCATTGTATGCTCATGCCCCTTTGTCAAATATTAATTGACTATAGAGATACGGGTTTATTTCTGGGCTGTATATTCTGTTCCATTGATCTATGTGTCCTTATGCCAGTGCCAAGCTGTTTTGATTACAGTGGTCTTCAGTATAGTTTTATATCAGGTATTGTGATCCCTCCAACTTTATTTTGCTTTCTCAAGATTGCTGATGCTATTCAGGTTTTTTTCAGTTCTATATCAATTTTTGAAATATTTGTTCTACATCAGTGAAATATGCCATTGGTATTTTAATAGGGATTACATTGAATCTATAGATTGCTTTGGGTTGTATGGACATTTTAAAAGATTTTATTTATTTATTTTCAGAGAGAGGAGAAGGGACAGAGAAAGAGCAATGTATGGTTGCCTCTCACATGGCCCTCACTGGGGACCTGGCCTGCAACCAAGGCATGCGCCCCGACTGGGAATCGAACCTGGACCCTCTGGTTCCCAGCCCACGCTCAATCCACTGAGCTACACCAGCCGGGGTGGGTTGTATGGACATTTTAATGATGTTAATTCTTCTAATCCATGAACATGGTGTATGCTTCCATTTATTTCTATCTTCCTCAATTTCTTTCTTCAGTGTTTTGTAGTTTTCTAAGTATAGGTATTTTACCCCATTGGTTGAATTTATTCCTAGGTACTTTATTTTTCTTATTGCTATAATAAATGGGATTTTTCCCCTAGTTTTTCTTTCTGATAGTTCATTGTTGGTGTACAGAAATGCTATATATTTCTGAATATTGACTTTGTATCCTGCTACCTTGCCAAATTCTTGTGTTCTTTTGTATGGTTCCTGATCTTAAGGGAAAGCTTTTATTTTTTTCCCATTAAATATGATGTTGGCAGTAGGTTTCTTGCATATGACCTTTTCTACCTCTATTCTCACTTTGATGAGTGTTTTTACCATAAATGGGTGCTGGATTTTATCAGGTGCTTTTTCAGCATCTGTTGATATGATTGTGTGGTTTTTGTCCTTCATTTTGTTTATGTGGTGTATTATGTTTATTGATTTGGGAATATTTTACCACCCTTACATCCCTGGGAAAATCCCACTTGATCATGGTGTTTTCAATGTATTGCTGGATCTAGTTTGCCAATGTTTTTTCTCAGGATTTTAGCATCTATGTTCATCAGAGGTATTGGCCTGAAATTTTCTTTCTTTGTTGTGTCTTTACCTACTTCTGGAATTAGGCTAATACTGTCCTTGTAAAAAGAGTTTGGGAGTCTTGCATCTTCTTGAATCTTGGAATAGTTTGACAAAAAGAGGAGTTAGTTCTTCTTTGAATGTTTAGAAATATTCACCTGTGAAGCCATTTGGTTCAAGGTTTTCATGTGTCGGGAGTTTTTGATTCCTGCTTCAATTTGGTAGTTGTTATTGGTCTATTCAGGCTTTCTGCTTCTTCTTGATTCAATTTTGGAAGATTGTATGTGTCTAGAAATTTATCCATTTTGTGCAAGTTGTCCAATTTCTTGGCGTATAGTTGTTCATAGTAATTTCTTACAGTCCTTTGTATTTCTGTGGTATTGGTTGTATATCTCCTCTTTTGTTTCTGATTTTAGTTATTTTGGTCCTCTCTCTTTTTCTCTTGATAAGTCTGGTTAAAGGTTTGTCAACTTTGTTTACTTTTTCAAGGAACCAGCTCCTGGATTTATTGATCCTTTCAATTATTTTTTTACTCTCTCTGTCATTTAATTCTGCTTTACTTGATTATTTCCTTCCTTCTTCTCACTCTGGGCTTTGCTTGTTCTTGTTACTCTAGTTCTTTTGGATGTAGGGTTGTTTATTTGAGATTTTCTATATTCTTTAGGTTGGCCTGTATTGCTATGAACTTCTCTCTCAAGACTGCCTTCCCTGTGTCCCATAGGTTTAAGGTTGTTGTGTGTTCGTTTTCATTTGTTTCCAGGTATGTCTTGATTTCTTCCTTGATCTCACTATTCATTATTTAATAATATGTTATTCAGTCTTATATTTGAATGTTTTTAAGTTTCTTTGATGTTGGTTTCTAGTTTCAAGCCATTATGATCCAAGAAGATGCTTGGTATTATTTCAATTTTCTTGAATTTGTTGGGGCTCGTTTTATGTCCTCCCATGTGGTCTACCTTGGGAAATGTTCCATGTGCATTTGAAAAGAATGTATATTTTGCTTCTTTGCAGTGAAAGGTTCTGTATATATCAATTAAGTCCATCTGATCCAGTGTGTCATTCAATGTCACCATTTTCTTATTGATTCTTTGGAAAATCTATCCATTGTTGACTGTGGGCTGTTAAAACCCCCTGTGATGACTGTATTGCTGTTGATATCCTTCTTAAAGTCCTTCTTATATACCACATTTTTTTTCAGACCATAAGATGCACCTAGGTTTTAGAAAAGGAAAATAGGAAAAATATTTTTGAAGCAAAAAAATGTGGTAAAATATTTAATAACATATGTTAATTCATTTACATTTAAGGTCATTATTGTTAGGTATTCGTTCTTTATCTTTTTTCCCTTTGTGCCTGTGTTCCTCTCTCTCTCTCTCTCGATTCATCTTCTTAAAGCAGTCCCTCTATCATCTCTTCTTAAAGCAGTCCCTCTATCATCTCTTGCTGGTTTGGTGGAGATGTACGATTTTAGACTCTTTTTTTGGTGGGGGAGGGTGTCTGGGAAGCTCCTTATTTCACCTTCCATTCTAAATGAGAGTCTTGTTGGGTAGAGTAGTCTTGGTTGCAATCTTTGCTTTTCATTACTTGAAATATTTCATGCCATTCCCTCTGGCTTGTAATGTTTCTGTTGAGAAATCAGCTGATAGTTGTATCAGAGCTCCCTTGTATATTACTAGCTGTTTCTCCCTTGCTACCTGTTAGATTCTCTCATTGTCTTTAGATTTTGCCATTTTAATTATGATGTGTCTTGGAGTGGGCTTCTTTTAGTTCATCTTGACTGCGGCCCTCTGTGCTCCTGAACTTGCATGATTTCTTCCCTCATCAAGTTAGGGAAGTTTTCTGTCATTATTTTTTCAAACAGATTTTCTATCCTTCACTCCTTTTCTTCTCCTTCTGGATTCCCTATGATGTGAATACTGTTATGCTTCATGTTGTTCTTCAGTTCCCTTAAACTACCTTCATTTGCATTTTGTTGTTCTGACTGTGTGTTTTGCTCTACTTTGTCTGCCAACTTGCTGACTCAATCCTCTGCTTCATCTAGCCTGGTTTTAATTCCTTCCAGTGTACTCTTCATTTCAGGTATTGTATTCCTTATTTTTTCCTGGTTCTTCATAGTTTCTATTTCCTTTTTCGTGTGGATGCAGCTCCCAGTATATTTCTTGTAGTTCTCACTGAGTTTCTTAGCATCCTTATAACCACTACTTTGAACTGTATGTTTGATAAATTGCTTGCCTCAACTCCATTTAGTACTCTTTCTGGGGATCTGTCCTTTCATTTCAATTGGGGATTGTTTTTTTACCTACCCATTTTAGGTGTCTCACTCTGTTTTTTTTTTTTCCTGTGTATTAGATTGATCTGCTTTGACCCCTTATCTCTATGGGTTGGCCTTCTGTGATAGGAGTCCTTGGGACTCAGTGTGCAGTCTCCCTACACTCCTGAGTTGGTTAGTCTAGTGATGCCCTTTATAAATTTTATGTGTGCTCTCTTATAACTGGGTTTTGTTGTTGTTGGCTTGTTCATTGGTGGGTTCTCCTCTCTGGCTGGCTAAGATTCACAACTCCCACCATGTCTTGTATTTGTTGCACAGAAGCTTCCAGAACAAAACAAAACCCAACAAACAAAACCCACACCAGCAAATATACCCCCAGCCACTACCACAATATCAACAACAAATAAGCTACAATTTATAAAGGTGGAATGAGAATAAGAATATTATATGAAAGTAAAAAGAATGTGAGGTGACTAATGGAAAAAATGATTTTGAGAGGGTATGTGGAGGAGAAATAATAAGAGTAGGGAATTGAAACAAGGCAAAGAAAAGGAGAAGATAAAATTTACCATGTGAATAAACAGGGAGGGAATAGAGCAAACTGTAGCAAGATAAGGGAAGAGTACAATATGAGGTTTTGGAGAAAAAAATAGGAACCAAATTGAAGAAAAAGAACTACCGCCATGATATCCATGACAAAGGAGCAAAGATTGATAAAGGTAGAAAGAGAATAGTAATATGAAAAGAAAGAAAAGTAAAAAAGACTGTGAGATGTCTAAAGAAAAGAAAACTGATTTTGAGAAGATAGAGTGGGGAGAAATAATAAGTGGGAAGGTGAGAAACTAGGCTAAAATAGGGAGAAAATAATGTTTAAAATGAATGAGACATTTTAAAGATTTTATTTATTTATTTTTTTAGATAGAGGAGAAAGGAGGGAGAAACAGCAATGTATGGTTGCCTCTCAAATGGCCCTCACTGGGGACCTGGCCCACAACCCAGGCATGTGCCCTGACTGGGAATTGAATCGGGACTCTTTGGTTCCAAGCCCGTGCTCAATCCACTGAGCTACACCAGCCAGGGCATGAATGAGACATTTTAAATGAGACACAGAAAGAGGAAGGAAAAATGGAGTTAGGACAGAGGAACAGTAAAAGATGTGATTTAAAATAAAAGAAGTGAATACCTAGGAATAGAATTGAAGAAATGCAACAATAACCCCAATATCAGTGATACCCAAGCAAATATTAATAAAGGTGGAATGCCATTATGGATATTATAAGGGAAAAAGAATGCGAGATAACTAATGGAAGGAAATATGATTTTGAGAGGATGGAAGGAGGGAAACAGTAAATATGAGGAATAGAAACAAAGTGTAGAAAGTGAAAAATAAAATTTAATACAAAAAAAAGATAAAGATAAAGGCAAAATGGAGTAAGAGAAGGGAAAAGTAAAATATGAGGTTAGAATTAAAACTAAAATGAAAATTAAAAAATGGTAAAAATAAGAAATATCTATAAAAATAAAATTAAAAATTAAATGGCGAAATAACAGGAACAAAATTGAAGACAAAGAAACAAATGTTAAAATATTTATGCAGGAGAAAAATCCAGATAATGAAAAAGAATGAGGTGGATTTCATCTCAGCAGAGTCTAGTGTTTGTTGGCCTACTGACTTCTTCAGGATCCATTCCCGATGTCAGCTGATGTCCCAGTCTAGCTTTAGGCAGCCTGTTCGCTGCTACAAATGATCCACAGTCTGACTGTCTCCTTCAGGCTTGGCTGTTCTCTGCTGTTCTCCCTGCTGGTTTTTTATCAGCACAAGGGCCAAGATTGGTTCATCTAATGTTATAGCACTGCATGTACCACCTCCACCTGCCTCTAGAGGGGGCCTCGGGTATGATCAGGGGGTGGGGATCCCTAGGAGGCACTGTTCAGCTTTCAGGGAAGATGGTGGGTGGGTTCCTTACCCCTGCCCCCAAAATCTTCATCTGTCCCAGATTATTTTCACTAATGTACGGTTTCTGATGAATTAAGTGTCTATTTCATGTGAGGGATTAATCTGTGTAAAAGGGTCAGCTTTTTCTCTCTTGGTGCTGATGGCAGCTCTGTGTAAGAGGTGAGGCTGGACAATTTCTAATCTCTCTGCTCTGCTGTTCAGTGAAATAGGCCCTGAGGAGGAGCTAGTACAGCATCTGATAAAAGTTTATAAAGGGTTCCTTTGGAGATTCTCTTTCTTTCCCCTGCATATATGTGCCCACAGGGGGTTCTTGAGCCTGGCCTTGTGGAGTTTGCAATGCGTAGGTGGGGGATGGGTGTGCCTTCCCCTTCCCAGAGGTTTGTATTCCATGGTTTCAGTGACCTTTCCTGGCCACAAAGAATTGCAGGCACTCAGTTCTAGCCCATCCAGTTCCTGGCTCACTGCAGGCTCAGTCCCAAAACCTCTTTTCTGTGTGCAGCTCCCACACATGGCAGCCACATTGGGTGGGGCCCTGCAAACCATTCACTGTGCAGCCTCATACCCTTCCTGGCCAGCTGTGTTCAGTGGGCATGAACTATACTTTGAATCTGTCCTCTTTGCTGGCACCTGCATGAGCACACAGGTTCTCTGCTCATCCCCTCTTTAAATAAGACCCTGTGTGGCACCCACACTGATGCTCTGAGCTACTGCCTGGCTCTCCATGCACTCTACTTCCCCAAAATATGAAAAGTTTTTCTTAGTCAGGGCTGGCCACTGCCTTCAGGTAACTCCAACAGTCTTATGAACCAGAATTTCTCTCCGGGACTCTCCCAGTTGGTGTTGCAGCCACAGACATGCTGCTCTGTGTGTGTGCGCAGCCCAAGTCTCCCAGACTCCTGGTAGGTTGTCTTTTTATGTTGCAATAGTTTTCTTTGCTGTGCAAAACCTTTTTTATTTGATATGGTCCCATTTGTTGATTTAATTCTTTTGTTTCCCTTGTCTGAGTAGACATATCCAAAATATTATTGCCAAAAAAAGATAACAAAGAGTTTATTTTAGATAATTAAGTTTTAGTTGATTATTTTAGATGGTTTAATGGGAATGATTGGTCAATTAATTGTATGCATTGTGCCACTTCTTCGGGGAAAGATGAACCAATAAAAATAAAGACAACCTTCTAAATCTGTGTTTTTATTTTTCAACCTGGATTATATTAAAATACTAGCAAACTGTCTTTTTTTTTATAACATTGGTTCTCAAAGTGTAGTCCACAGACCCTGGGAGTCATAGATACTTTTGTCGAAGGTCTGCAAAGTCAAACTAGTTTCATAAAGACACTAAGATATTATTTCCTTTTTTCCAGTGTTGATATTTGTCTTGATACTGCAAAACCAGGCTGTGGCATCTTAGCCCAAATCAGAGCAATGATACCAAAATGCACCTGTTGATATTGCACACTTGCAGTTCAACAAACAAGCAAAATCTAGTTTCAATTAAGAATTTCCCTGATGAAACAATAAAAATTAATTAACTCAGTCTTTGAGAACATTTCTTTTTAATTTAGTATGACAAAATGAGAAGTGCTCACAGGGCACCAAAGTCCACTTATTGTCTCAAGGTAAAGCAATAGTACAATTGTTTGACTTACGAGTTGAACTAGCCACTTTTTTCATGGAAAACTATTTTAATTTGAATAAACAACTGACATAAAAAATGTAGCATTTTAGACTTCGAATAAATAGACCAAGTACTTCATTCTAACTTTAGATATTTGTTGGCAGTGATGAAATTCAAGCTTTAAAGTGAATATTAGGATTTTGGAAAGTTCACCACAAGCTGGATAGCTTCTCAATACTTCTCTTTTATGACAATATTGGTGGTGATATTAATGAGTGTGATTTTTAAATATTGTATAGTGAAATACGTGAAAATGTGGAAGATATGTATAACTCAGTGAAACAATATTTTCCAAATGACTAATATAAAATCTTTCCAAATGACTTTTATAAAATCAGGAATGGGTAAAAACAATATTTAAAATATAGGCGAGACCAATGGACTTTAACACGACTGAGTATGAAAAATTCATTTCGGATTTCATATTACAACCAACCTTTAAAAGCTTCTACCTGTTGGCTTCCAGGCAAGATGGCAGAGAAAGTAAATGGTACTTGCATCTTCCCACAAACACATCAAAATTACGATGAAACTAAAGAACAAACATCATTGAGAACTGCCTAAAGTCCAGTTGAACAGAAGTCTTATAATAAAAGATCTACAGAAGAAGACAGGTGGAGACTAGTAGGAGGGGTGGAGGTGAGAAATGGGCAGGTCTTACAGCCATGTGTGGTGTTTAAAAATTGGTAGGGATATCTCTGCTCTGAAGATTGAGGGTGGTAGGTCCCAGCCCTACACCAGGCTCCCTAGTCCAGGTTTCCAGTGCCAGGAAGATAAATCTCCATAACTTCAGGCCATGAAAACCAGTGGGGATGGTGACTGAATGAGACAGAGGGCCTCTAGAGTCCCATGGTTTCTTCTTAAAGGTCCCATGCACACATTGACTCAGAGTCACTCACTCTAAGCTCCAGTGCTGGGGTGGCAGCTTAAAGGTTGCCAGGTGTCACTTCTCAGTGTTCATCAACCTGGCTAATACCATTCTCCATGCCCTGGTGATTAAACTCAAAGAACAGAAAAAAAAACTTCTACCTGTTGAGTTTTGCTGTAGTAATAAAGAAGAATATCCACAATTACATAAAAAGATTACTAAAATAGTTCTTTTCCAATTATCTGTGTGAAGCCATATTTTCTTCATATACTTCAACCCAAAGCAACATGTTGCAATGGAGTGAATGTAGAAACAAATATGAGAATCCAGCTGTTTTCTAATTAAGCCAGTCATTAAATAGATTTGTATAAGTGTAAAACTATGCCACTCTTTCCATTAAATATTTTTTGTCTTGGAAAATATAGTAATTTTTCATAACCGATGTGTGCTTATGTTATCATGGTAATAGATTTGTTATTTTTAAATAAGTTTATAAGTAAATACTTTTTTTTTTAAAGATTTTTCTTATTTATTATTAGTCAGAGGGGATGGGAGGGAGAGAGAGGGAGAGAAACATCAATATGTGGTTGCCTCTTGCACGCCCCCTGCTGGGGGCCTGGCCTGCAATGCAGGCATGTACCCTAGGCTGGGAATCGAACTGGCGACCGTTTGGCTCACAGGCCAGCGCTCAATCCACTGAGCCACACCAGCCAGGGCTATAAGTAAATACTTTTAAATATCTCCATTTACTTTTCTAGTATAATACATATTAATGTAGGATATGACCTACAAAAACAAAAGCTTTTTGGGATCCTTAATGTTTTTTAAAAGTTTAAATGGACCTTGAATCCAAAAGGTTTGGATTCAGTTTAAATGGATCCTGAATCCAAAGAGTCTGTCACTGTCTTAGAACTCTGAACTGGATTTAAAGATGTAGTGTTTGAAATGTGGCCCATGAACCACCAGCCTCAGGGTTATTAAAAATAATATATAAAAGGATACAATATATAATAACATATACAAAATAACATATAGAACTATAAAAATGGATATTCCTGAGCCTTCTCCCATATTGTTGAAAGGGACTCTCCCAGCATGGGGATGGGAAAACCTTCATGTTAGAAAAGCCTTTTCTGTCATTCTGGTGAGCAAGCAGGACCCTGACCTGGTCAAGGGTCCTAGATGACATTTCCAGATTGACTACAATTTATTACAGGTCTTGAGTAATTCTATTACCTTCTTGGAACCTCTGTTTTCAACATAAAAAATTGGAGCAGCCAAGATGGAGGCGTAGGTGGACACACTGTGCCTACTCGCACAACCAAAAGAGAAATAACAACAATTTAAAGAGCAAAACAAACAACCAGAATGGACAGAGAATCAAACTGAGTGAAAGCCCAAAAGCCAAGGCGTTAGAGAGGACACACTGATCCAGACCCGGAAGCGGGGCGGAGCCGGAGGGAGAGTGCACGTGGGGAGATGGCAGTTTGCCTGGAGAGACTCACGGCAGGTGTGCCTAACCAGAAAACAACCCAAAAAGCGGCCGGTGCACCCGGAGAAACCAGCAGGAAACAGCTGGCCAAGACTGGTGGACTGGGCGGTCCCTTACTTGCGTGTGCAGATAAACCAGGAGAAGGAGCCGGGGAGCAGAGCAGAAAACACCTGTGGGGGTTGAGGCAGAAGAGTGGTACAAGCGCCATTGTTCCCTCCCAGGCCACACCCTCTCAGACAGCGTCAAAACACAGCCTCTGCAGAGGTTACCCCGCCCTGGTGAACACCTAAGGCTCCACCCCCTAAAGTAACAGGCACGCCAAGAGGAAAAAAAAAATGGCCCAAATGAAAGAACCAAACAAAGCTCCAGAAATATTACAACTAAGGGACGAAGAGATAGCCAACCTATCAGATGCACAGTTCAAAACACTGGTAATCAGGATGCTGACAGGATTTGAAGAAAGTTGGTCACAAATACATGAACAGATGAAGGATACACTAAAGAAAATGAGGGGAAATGTGCAGGGAACCAAAAGAGAAGGAAACAGGGACCCAAATCAACGATGTGGACCAGAAGGAAGAAACAAGAATTAAAAAAAAATGAGGAGAGGCTTAGGAACCTCCAGGACATCTGTAAATGTCCCAACATCTGGGTCATAGGGATGCCAGAAGGAGAAGAGGAAGACCAAGGGATTGAACATTTATTTGAACAAATAATGAGAGAGAACTTCCCCAATCTGGCAAAGGAGATAGACTTCCAGGAAGTCCAGGAAGCTCAGAGAGTCCCAAAGAAGTTGGACCCAAAGAGGAACACACCAAGACACATCATAATGATATTACCCAAGATTAAAAATAAGGACAGAATCCTAGAAGCAGCAAGAGAAAAGGAGACAATAACCTACAAAGGAGTTCCCATAAGACTGTCAGTTGATTTCTCAAAAGAGACCTTGCAGGCAAGAAAGGGCTGGAAAGAAGTATACCAAGTCATGAAAGGCAAGGACCTACATCCAAGATTACTCTATCCAGCAAAACTCTCATTTAGAATGGAAGGGCAGATAAAGTGCTTCTCAGATAAGGTCAAGTTCAAGTAGTTCATCATCACCCAGCCTTTATTATATGAAATGTTAAAGGGATTTATATAAGGCATGGAGGGATATCAACAGGGGAGTGGGAGGGGGAGAGAAGGGGAAAAGCTTCGGACAATAAGTAGCACAAATGGTAGGTAGAAAATGGACAGGGGGAGGTTAAGAATAATATAGGAAATGTAGAAGCCAAAGAACTTATGTGTATGACTCATGGATAAAAACTAAAGGGTGGGGAGTGGAGGAGGATATGGGGCAGAGGGGCATAAAGGGGGGGGATGGGACAGCTGTAATAGCATGATCAATAAAATATATTTAAAAGAACAAACATAATAAATTGAACCCATGGACTTCAATAAAAGCTTATTTAGAGGGCTTCAGATAAAAAGCTTTAAGAACACCCCACATGTTGCCATTTCTTAAATTTCATATGTTAAAATAAATGACTAAAGTACATGTTGCAAAACTATATCTTTAACTTTAAAAATGTTTTTTTTCCATTTTATTGAATTTATCGTGGTGACATTGGCTAACAAAATCATGCAGGTGTCGGGGACACAATTCTGTCCTGTGCCCTGCATTGTGTCAGGGCTGCATCCACCACCATTCGTTTCTCCTTCACCTCCTTCACCTCCTCGCCTGAACGGACACGCTGTTGTCTGTGTCCATAAGTTCACTTTTTTAAAAAATAGTTTTTAAAATAGTGTTTAAAAAAAATTTTAAAGTTGTTTGCTGTGATCTATAATTCATAAATTTCAAAAATTCACTGCAGTCGTTCTTGTCAATAGTGCATATTAGCTGGCTTTCAACCCAAAAAGCATTCCCCAAAAACAATACCTGAAATGAGACAACAAGAAGAAAGTATAAAAAAGATAAATGTGGACTACCCCAAAATTAATAAATAGCAGCTATAAAACTTTAAAAAAACCAGATATAAAATGAATCTGTGGTGCCAAGGGGCCCTGAAAAATGAAAGCTTTTTAAAATGAGAGATGATCCTCTCTGCCTGGGGCTGCATAAGGAAAGAGATGTATAATCCCTTTAATATCCTGCTAAATCCCAAAGTCCAGAGCTCCATTTCCTCAAATCTCCTGAAGGAAAGGGCTGGCCCCAAGTTCGTAAAGCTTACGTGAAAGCAGTCCTTCAAGAGCTTCAAAAGTTAAAAGCAAAAACTTTAAACTTAATGTGCTGCTCACAGAAATGTACATTCAAGGAGGTACAAGAAGGGCAGAATGCATCCTCTCTGCCCTTCTTGGGAATAGTGGAGCTATCACTTCCTAGGTGATCCAACAACTGATCCGATAACTGGATCCAACTTCCAATAACTGATCCAACCAATCCAGTAATTCCTGATAGAGTCTCACCATACATCTCCCCTTTGTGCCCCACATGCTGGTGTACCAGTTCAAGGCAAGGCACATTTTTCTAACTGAGCAGCCCCTTGATTTCCTACTCTGTGAATAGGGAATATGTTTAATATTTTTTTAAAGATTTTATTTATTTATTTTAGAGAGAGGAGAAGGGAGGGAGACAGAGAGGGAGAGAAACAGCAATGTATGGTTGCCTCTCATATGGCCCTCATGGGGACCTGGCCCGCAACCCAGGCATGTGCCCTGATGGGGAATTGAACCGGGACCCTCTGGTTCCCAGCCCGCGCTCAATCCACTGAGCTACACCAGCCAGGGCGGGAATATGTTTAATATTAAAGGGTCACATTTATTGAATCTTTTCCGTGTCAGGTACTGAGCTCAGGAACACTCCCAACAATTCTATGAGGCGGGTACTGTTATTTTATCTCTTTTCATATGAGGAAACTGAGGCATAGAGACATTGAGTAACTCCTTAAACACTATCTTGTTAATAAGTAGTTGTGTTGGAGGCAGTCCTACAATTGTATAACTCCGGTACTTGAGCTCTGAATAGCTACCCTATTGTATTTTCTTACCCAAAGAACTGAGAGGCAGAGTAACCACCCTCAGGGTGATGGGAAGAGAGAGAATGGAGCCCCTCAGTAAAGCCTTTAAAGGCCAATAATGTCTTTAGAAAAGTCTCATCTGCATTAAAATTTATTATTTTAGTGTCTAGTTTAATTTGTTGCCCCCTTCATTTGTGAATGGTAGAAAACCTGACAATTTCAGGACCATGGCAGCCAAAGGTTTCTGACTCTTCCTCTTCCCTTTTTGCTTTTTTGCTATGTCCATTGGTCTGGATTCAGGGCAAGGTCATGCATGAGTGGATATTTTGTAGTATTGCTTAAACCTATATGCAAAAAATGTTGACCTTTGATCTAATTCTGTTTCTTCTTTGTTTCCTAGCACCATAGTAGCTCTTATAGACAATGTCTAAACAATACTTTCTTGCATTGCACCTGAGAACAATGGAGGTTTGAAGCAGCATTTGTGTCTGAGGGAATCACTTTTTAGAATTCATTGAAGGGACTGTTGCTGTACATTCTAGAATTATGACCTTTCTGACTTTTTTTTCTGTTCCCTCTTACCCTTCAAACCTCCAAGTTGAGCCTGAAACTACAGATTTAGCTATACCCATCATTCTTTTTCTTTGCGACCTCTGGTTCTTCCCTCAGTAGAATCCTTCTTTATATCTTATACTCTTAACATGACATTTGTTTTTAGTCCAAAACTTACTTAAGTCATTTGGGAGTTATATGGTCATTGACTTGAGTTGTACAGAGTGGATGCACTGCAAAAATCTAAAGAAATAACTTCTTTGCTCAAGGGAATGTCAATAGACACGGAAAAAAAGGGAAAAAAATCTCTGATGTTATAGAAAACATGTATTAGTTTCTCAGGTCTTATTTGTGTGTTTATTTTTTATAATCATTAAACTTCATTTTAGTGGAAAGAAGGAATATTTTGAGTGTTATCAGTCTGAATTTATAAGACAGATTATAGAATATGTTGGGAGAGAAGGTCTTTTACTTACTATCAGATCCTCAGAGTAAATTATCAAGGTTTGCCTTGTTGACATGCTAAGGTACTAAACAGCATGCTGTCTAAAATATTCACCCAGTTGTAACTTATTTATTTCAAAAAATAAATAATATTTGTATGGTGTTTTTGCATATATTGCTATGTTTGTCTTCATAGCAATGCAGTTCAGTAGGTATCACTGATAATGCATAGAACATTAAAGAACTTTTTTGAAGTCAAGCAGTAAAAAAGCAGAGGAGCCAGGAGCTCTTTCTTTTCCACCATTACTAATACAAAATGTTAAATTTGTCTTAAACAAACATAGTGTCATTCAACAAACATTACCATATACTTCTTAAATTAAATCACTAAATAAGTTTTATACAAAGGTGAGTGAAAACAGACTCTCTACCCTAAAATTCCCTACTGATAAAAACAGACCTGCAAACCAACCTCATCTGTTACATGGAATCAAAAAAAGATAGGAGTTTATTTAGCATGTGAGCTGAATATGAATTTAAAGTTGATAAGGAGAGCTTTTTCATGGAGTATTATCATGTATTATATTGTAATGTGAATATTCAGCCTCTAGTTAGTTTTGTCAATTAACCTTGAACAATACACTGTTCATTTAGACCCTAATCTTTAAACTAAGATGATGTGGATTTTTAGATATCTTTCTTATATCATTAATCTACAAAAGAGTTAAGGGAAACTTAATTTAATCCTTTTCCAAATTACAACAAATTGCAAGTGTGTTGGGTAATAAGCTCACTTTAAGAAAATTTGAAATTTATCTCTGTTCCCAAGCAAGTATTCCATGGAATATTGCCCATGGCGCTATATATAAAAACATCTTCCAAATGTTACTTGACTCAATCATTATTCTTGATAGCAATGACAATGAATTCCTGACATATTATCTTTTATATTTTGGTTGCAAACAGACTCATTAGTCCAATTAACCAAGCATAGAACCTGGTGATACTGTAGAATCTTTTGCCTCATACATGTAACTCATTGTAAGTAATCTCATCTAAATCTCCATAATAAGGCATTTCATGTAAGCTCTACTAGCCACCATGCCTCCTTTTAGATTATTGGGGTACTTTTCTCAGGTCTTTCTCCAATAGCCTGTTGTTGAGTCTGAATGCTAAGATTCTTGGTATAGCACTATCTCCTCCAACAG